>JTDE01001496.1:92854-108290 GCA_014338405.1 Paragonimus skrjabini miyazakii | reverse complement strand
CAGGTATTCGATTGTTGGACATGCTTCTGAACACTGAAGTACTCCAGTTAGCGGACGTGAACAGAGTGGAAGCCATGCTGATGCTCAGTCAGCGTCGTTGGCTAGGTTACATCCGTCGGATGGGCGATGAGCGTCTTCCAAAGCGGCTGCTGTGCAACCAACTGAAATCAAGTAAGGGAAATCCTGGTGATCAAAAGCTGAGATACCATAATGTTATCCAGTCTTTCGCGCTGTGATGTAATTTTAGATGTTGTGAAGTCTTGATGTTGCACCGGACGGTCTTGAGAAATAGTATCCTGACGAGCGTCGACAAGTCCAATTGGGAATTATTGCGCTGCCGAAAACGGAAGGGAACGCAAGGGAACCGTCAGTGCCATAAATCATGGTGACGACTTTATGGCGTTGCGATATGTGCGGCCGCAAGTGCGCTGGCCGTTTGAGATTAGTAGGTCACAGTACACCGTGGGTGAAGAGACAACTAGTACGTTAGGCTCAAGTAAGTTGTATCAGTTCCATCCATTTTTTCTTGTCCACATGGACCAGCGACCACCGTCGTTTGGAACTCACCCGCGTTTCTTTACAAACACCTAGGTGTCTGTGACCTTTCTTTTTCTTTAGCTTTGTTGGTGTATTGTATGGTGAGTATTTCGTCTGTTTTCTTCCAGTTCAACCTTGAGTTTTGCTTTTCCCCCATTATGTAATCCCATGGTGAACTACTTCTTGCATTATATTTTCAATATTTCTCCTCCCAGTGTGAATCTTATCACTGCAGTCTCTCTCTCTGTTTATTTCTCGAGAGCTAAGGGCTTCCTTTTCGTTCTAGCCAATTAATTGGCTAACCAGCACTGGTCAACTGGACACAAAGACCTCACTCACACACCTACTGGTCTTATTTTTTCAGGTTTATACCGGATACGTGGTGTGTGAGTGGAACCGCAAATGGTACAGCGTCAGCCACTTGTGGTGTTGGTTAAACATAGACGTCCTTTGGGTTCGATGTCTGTGTCTAAACGGAGATATTCATCATCAAGTTGCCTACACGTCACACACAGACAATCCGGCTTTGAGACTAAGTAAGACGATATCATCAATATAGGTTTGTTGCGGCCTTTATTTGTTCGCATCATTACATGCACGCATTTCACAGTTAACCATGTCAAACAATGACATCATTTATGTCACTATGGCTGATCAGTCGTCATCCCTTCTGACGATTCTGTCAGTCGATTGGTTAACATTTTAATTGGATGATCCAAACATCTAAATCTGAGCATGTTTATAGATTTATCAGATGTGCTCCTGTAACGTTACCAAGTTTCCGTTGCCTATCCGTTGGTGCTACCCGATGCCAATGATCAAACCTAGATGTCGATGGCTAAATACTTGAAAACCGTTCATTCTGATTGGTCAGATGTTACAGCCATAAAGTAACACGACTCCTACAATTACCTCATATACGCAACTCTTACGTCCCACAGGGATGCCTCTCTGTTGCCAGAGATGTCCCATATCAACTAATTCTATCTTGATCGTGAAGGTACGATTTATTTTCTATATCTCCGCCATATCCTTAGTACACGAACTGTTCAACAACCTCTGCAACTTTATTATTATCCGACGTCAAATCTACGTAATCATGGTATTGTTGCAGTATGTTGTCCACCTGGTTCACTACTGTATATCCAAAAGGTGACTTACTTGTGGTTTTCTTCCTTATGTTCTGCCACCAGATGACCTTTATTTTCTGATGCACTCTGTAAGTGAGCAATTGTAATTGCCAATTTCATACTTACATTTGCAAGGGGCTACCCTCTCCATATGTTGCTACGATGATTTAGTGGGTGTTGGTTTGGTTTGGTTTGGATTCTGTCAATTCAAGCTCGAAGACAAGTGCCCTTACACAAGCTCACAGAACCGTTCGGTACTAGTTTGCTGTTCGTTTATTTCAATGGACAACAGTGTATTAGGGCATTGCCGTTTACTTTATAAGCTGGACAAACATTCGACTACTCAATCACCTTTTATCTCTTATGGGACATTAAGCACCTACTAGCATCATATCGCTCACTGTCCTACCATCGTTTTGTTTGTACTACTGCCCATAAAACAAAGATGGAACGTGTTTTTATCATATTTTTCTGATCACGCATTCTTTTTATTATGATTTGATCTTTCTGCATTAGTTGTTTTACTTGATGGTTGATGTTCTAATCATATGCCGGATCGTCATGCTGAGAGACTCTTATTGATTTTGGCAAACATTGAACAGATGAAGTAAGGCAGTTTAAACGGGTATCCTCAAGGTAAGTGATCAATAGCGTCATCACTTACCATGTTCCAGTGTGAGGACGTTTGCCATCGGAGTGTACGACACTGAACAAACAAAAAACCAAAGATGATACATGAAGTTCCAAGAAGCCCGTGACAAAAATTGGCAGTCGATATATTTACTCATAGCGTAACAACTATCTCATAACGGTCAACTATTTCGACTTCTTTGAGATTGATTACCTGATTAATACAACCACGCATTCGGTAGTAAACGAACTACGTTGTCACTTCGTTGGTCATGGAATACCAAAATAGCTGGTATTTGACAGTGGACAACAAATCATCGGTGCAGAATTTCGGGATTGTGGTCAAAAAATGGAGCTCACATATCGGCTTACCAGCTCTCAACACAATCAGTTGAATAAAGAAAGCAGCGGCAGAAGTAAAAGAAGCGAAACAATTGTTGGCTATGACTAACTATATCCATGTAGATCCTTATATTGCCGTATGGAATAAACACACAATCCCAATGACATGGAACTAACCTAGTTCAACGCTTGCTTAGTCGAAGAACGAGAACACTAGTTCCCGCGAAAAGTGCAATGCTTCGAGATACCAGTTCGCCCATCATACCGCATATGCCGCTGAAAAACAGATGTTCTGACAGAAACGCAGTTATGACCGTCTGTCTGGAAAGTCACTTCCACTTGAAACTGGAAAAGAAGAATCGGTGGAACTTGTACCGAGGATCAATAAACATCCTGAAATGCTACGATTTCAGGATGGGTAGTCACTTGTCTCGCCGAAACTGGGTTCATTTGAGGTGATGTTGGCAGAATCGCACTGGGACATTCGAAGATTGTCGATATTAATAACGATAAAACAATACACAGTAGCAGAAGATACGGTGTGAGCGATATCGATGGACTGACAAAACCTGATAAAAAAGGATGTACTGATAACTGTGGCTGATTATTGGCTTGGCTAAACGCATCCGTATGCCAATCAGTAAAACCAAAATGGATCCCCCAATAAACATGTGGTATCGTGATCACATGATAATATGCATCGATCGATGTGATCAACATTCGTAACCACTTAGCATACGTGAAGCAATCAACAAACCGGACAAAATCATTGGATCAAAAATCAGTGTTACATACACCAGACACATGTTACGCTATTTAATAAAACTTAGTAAGTCGTAGAAGGTGAGTGAGCGAGGTGGTGATCAGTGGATCTGAGTGTTCATTACAACTACTGCTCTGTTTTGTACAATAATAGCCCAGTCTTGGTTTTGTTTCCACAGAGGGCCTTTCAACACATCGGCTGCAAGCTGATTCATCCAAGTTTGTATAACCTGAAGCGGGTCTCTGATCAAGGTTCTTATCCGATGTCGTTTATTGTATCAGTTTAATCCAGTTTAAAATACGGTTGGCTGGTAACCAGCTGTTCAACACTTTTGCGGAGCCTTTTTTTCTTTGTGATAGAGCGGATCTATTAGTTGTTACGTTCTTATTATTTCAGTGAAAATATTTTCCAACCGTCAACGTTTTGTTTTACCAGCAGTCATTATAAAAACTGAATGTTCCGTTTCACATGATCGGCAAGTCTTTGAATTAGCAGCTTCTGACGCATTGATTGAATAGTAGTCATTATATGGGCGGTGTTTTGTTCGTAATTGCTTTCATGGATTTCAGCATAATCAGGTGATTTCATTTTTACAGGGAAACATGAGTCCGTTTTACTGTCATTTGCACTGTTAAACGTTTTTTCATTCAGTTACCCGCCCGAACTGAACATGCGCGAGGAATGGTTGTTCTCGGTCCATCGTGTCTCAGAGGCTCTCTCAAAAGCTAACTACGATATAAGCACGCTGTGTGTTCCTTATCATCCTGTATATTTGATCTTACGCAATGCAAATCATTCGGACCCTTTGAATGCGGCCTCTTTTCCTGGACAATCTCGACTCCCGGTCATGTTAGACAGTCGACGAGATCATCATTTACCCGACCCGAACGAACCGCAAGGTTTGTCATCAGCTTTTGTAGACGCCCCGAAAGCCTCACCCGTTCTTCGAAACCCCCGTAAGTTGGTATTCTGCCAAGATAGTATGTCTGTCTCCCGTTATGTCATAGTCCATCATGGGCAGAGTTGTGGGCTGCCGCCTATTAGGATAAATCGACTCCGTTGTGCAAGTTACACGGTTTTGCTGTTCCAGCCATACTGTGTCTGTAATTCTTTCCTAACCTGTTTGTTTCTTTTACTTATGCACTGAGCCAAACAGTTACCTGTTGATAACAACGTCCTATTCGAGGACTAGTCTTAGAAACCAAAACAGCTGTTCGAAATTTTTGACTTCAGTGCTTCGTGATGTCACGATCTGTTTCAACGTAACAGGTTTTGTCACCACAACTTGGACGGGGTTAAATTTAACCCAGCTTCCCACTCCGTACCATTTCGAACTGCAGATGCACACCGTCCTTCGGGCCCTATCAAAATGAAGTCAGTAACACTCTGTAAAACCATATCTTAGCGTTTAGACCTTTCTCTCACAACATCATGTTACGTAGTGGACATCTCGCTATTTCTTTAACCAGCTGAGGCAATGTGTGAGGAGCACGACAGGGAAGCTATTGATTAGCTTTTGATGGAGTCGATGTGATGGTCATCGGTCAGTCTGTTCTCCTTATGTTTACGACTTTTCCTCAACAGACGTCATGCGCTGAAACCTTTGTGCAATCAGCTGTTTTGTGAGTTGAGTAGCAATAAAATGACTCGGGATTGTAGATCAATCCACCGGAACGATCACATTTTCGCGGTTGAGCCGATTGTATGCTTGATAACTCTCCATCATTTGATGAAAAGCGAAAAATAGGGCCTGTACATCCTCGTCCTGGATAAAATCTCATCCGTCCTCTCTTGCTGACGAGGTGCAGTGGCTACCAAAACCCTATTGATTAGGATCAAGCTTTCTCAAGAGTTATTGCTTCTTCTCTTGGATACAGGAATTATCCTCGGTCGAACGCAGCTAAGGATGATGTTCCAAGTCGTCCACACTGGTATATCCAACTTGATTGCAGTTGAATTCGTCGCTTTTGACAGTGCCCGCATGAGGCAGTTTCAGTCAGTGGATTTGTCCTACTTGATCGCTAAATTGCCATCACATGTCTTAGTTCGCATTTGTGATTTTAAGTCTACGTGACCAGAGCATTACATTACAGCTCTGTTGCTGTTTACAAAGTCAGCAGTGTACTACCTTCTTGGAACTGACCTATAAACTATTCAGTCGCCCTACTTTTTTCGCGTGGAATTCACTCCAGTTTATCTTTTTCTCTCTTTCTCTGTTAACTTATTTTCGTGCAGATCGTGAACCGGTGAACGGTTTTGGTGGACCACGTTCAGATAGCAGCTACTCGCTCACAGACAGTTTGTACTCTGTCGCTGACTCTACTAAGGTGAGCCCTCTGTCCATCCATCGCTTCGCCGTCGATTTCAGTCTCACATGCGCGCGTGACTTTTTATGGGTTTTCACCTGATCCAACTCTGTAATTAGATTTGTGTAATCTGATGAACAGTATGGCGTTACGTGCTTCGCTAGATCAGTTATGAATATAGTTTTGGCTTTTCATCAGAGTGTATGTGCTTAAATAGCACGATTGGTGGCTGTGTGTCATACGTGATACACGCTCAACAATTTTGCAGCTCACCCGTGTAGATCTTCTGGTGGTCGTCTGTGAAAAGTATATTGTTACTTCGGATACACATGTGGCTTCTTGACCCTACAACACCTGAATAGATCTAGAGAAATGTTATATTTTTCTCTGAAATCGGATACTCAAAAAAAAAAAACGTTTTGTTTGGTGACGTCCAGGCCAAGTCTAACGGTTAAGCCACATCTCGTGTCACATTGAGCTCTGAGGTACGGCCAGTCGTTCTAGATTCGCTTTCATTGAATGGTTACATAAACTTTGTCGGATGCTTTACCTCATTTAAAATCCATTGACACATTTCTGTTCGTCAGTCTACACTTACTCCCAACATATCTATTATCATGACTATGTTTCTCTGGTACTCTTTGTTCTTTTGAGACAGATCCGGAAATCATTTTGTGTTATAGGGACGCGCAGTTCAGTGGTTTTATGTAACAAGAGAAATTCTGGGCTGTATGTTTAGTGTACGCGGTACCTCACTTGAAATATCGACTGACCGTTGCATTTGTACGTATTCCTGAGAATCTACACTTCACGACTAAATTTTAGCAATATACTCCTTGTTACCAAGCTGATGACAATCTATTTCATCATCAACCAAATTAACACCACTAGGAAGCAGTAAGCTGAATGTTGTCCAAATGTTTTATAGAAAACGAGTTATGCGTGTAACTACACAATGTGGCACAGAATCATACGCCCACTTTGCTTGCTGTACTAACACGGGCGTAATATAGCCTACTGCTGCTGCTTCGCTTCATAATTCCCGTACGTAGGTTAGATATACGAGATTCAGCCTTGCCTCTGAACAACCGTCAATGTAGCCAGTTGCTACACTCCACAGATTGTATTGTGGGGTTGATATGAGGACTCCTGGCTTGACCGGTCCAAAACCCTAATTCTTGGTGGACGTGCCCATTTCCTCGTGGTGTGACGTGCATTTGGACAGTAAGGTTACTAGGACATCTTCTCGCCAACTTGACGTTTCAACATCGGAATGTAGAAGTCACCTTCTCGATTACTATCTAGGCCTCTGAATTACCTTGGCAATTTTATACGCTCATCTTCATCTGTTGGAATGCTCAATTTGCCATCTTCTCCAAATAAATCAGTTTGTTTGATACCCGTAAACTTACAATGGAATTTTAGTCACCTAGCAGTGAGGTCACCTCAGGTCAATGGCAAAGTACCTGGTAGCCGCATTTTTTGTTTATACATTTAGAGTTTTCTAGTTTAGGAAAAACGTGCAAGATCCATGTATACTTGACTTTGTTCCGGATATAATATCGAAAACCATGAAACAGAGATGTTGCGTGTTTTTGTTTCAGAAATGAGAAGGATCATATTAGTATGAAACAAGACTACAGAAATGAAAGTATAACTCGGATATGAGCATTCCAGCATGAAACTAATTCACTTTAACAAGCACTAGCTTTTCATCATCCGCATTACTGATCGTACACCACTTCACAGTTCTCTGTATCTCTTGCAATATCTCGACATCACTATCATCTGTCTCGACGTCAGTTTTAGATGTCCCGAAAGGGTTTTCTGGGTTTCAACGGCGATTGGAGTTGCACTGCTAATACACACATGAGTAGGCTGGCTGACACTGAGGTTGATTGAATCTTACGGGGTGAGAAGACAGATCGGCCGGATGCATCAGGTAAGCTCGATCAGTACCAGTTACCGGACTGATGAGGACGCAGACAAGTCTCCTCTAATGTGGTCGAATGGTAACCATCCCAGCAACCGACCGTTGACGAATGTGACAGCCGAAGGGGAAGCTGAAACACCTAGAGTAATCGAACAATTGTAGTCTCCAAGCCTAATCAAACTGTGTTCGAGGTGGGTGGCAAGCCAGTACAAATCTACTCTAGCTCTAGGTGACTTAAGTCTGACTTGGGCTAGACTAACCACCTCGTGAGTAACATTCTGATCCGGTGGCTACTCTGTCTACAGAACAGTACGATTGAGAACAGACTAGCTACAGTCAGCCAAATTCCAGTACTATGGTTGATCGAGACAATGGTGGATAGTGGAAGTAGTTGGCTGAATATGAAACTGTGTCAAGCGGTAGCTTATAATGAATCAGGCAAGCAAATCACAGTAGTGGCACAATATTTAATGCACATCGTCCATCTGCTTGGTTTTACTAATACTTTCTGAGAGGTATTTGCTGAGGAATCGGATGAACCACTTGTTCTAATTAACCTCAGCCTTTTCCCAGTCGTTCTCTCTATTAATCTGTCCTGTAAAGGTTTTCGTGGGCCTTGCCACGTGCTTCACAAATGTACAGGTTGTCACTGTCCTAACTGACATCAAACCGGGTCCCAGGAACGCATCACTGTTTGACATTTTCGCTGCACAAACCTGTGAACTTGAACCCATAACATGATCGGTGTAATCAGTCTGAATAAAGAACGTTGTGGTTGTTATTGGCCTCTCGGTATCGATCGCCAGTATGTCAAGTTTTCATCGCGTCATTATTTATCCGATGGTTTTCCATGTGACCATCATTAACCTGTTACCCTGTTTACCGAATGTGGACCAACTCGTTGTCGGTATGTAAAAAGGAAAAATCGACCTAGTTCAAAGCAAATTCACACTACTTTCTTGTCCAACTGTGCATTCCGTTACTCTTAAGCCTCCAGCCAATAGAGCTCGCTGTGACAGTCTAACTAGCCTCACTCAACCTCATTTTAGTACTACGGTTTGTCAAGTCCTTGGTCGACAGTGAAGGTGGGTAACTAAATATAAAACTATGTCAACTGACACTTTACAATGATTTAAAACAGTTATATCCCTTCAATAATTTGAACAAAACAGTTAGAAGACGAACACTGGTAGATGCTAGCATTTCGTATTGGCTCGTCAGTACCAAATAACCAATAGGTTGATCTCCTTTGATTGTAGGTACAGGTAACCTGCGAGTCTGACTAAGGACCCTCAATTCGGCTGCGTTGTAAGTACGTTTGAGCGAAGAGACAATTCGTTGGGTTGTACGCATTGTCGCGATATCCCCTTTGAATGGCAACTCAATATATACCAGTTTCTTCGGGACCTCATCAGTTTTACTGCTTTTGGGCCTCCATTCGCTATGACGCTGAATAAAGCTTCTAGGGTACCCATTACCCTCTAGAGTCGTCTTAAGCATTTCCAGCTCTTGCTCAACACAATCGGATGTGCAAATACGGCGTGCTCTGGTGAACAGTGTTCTCACTACACCTCGCTTGTATTTCACTGGGTTGAAACTAGTGAAATGCATATACTGACCAGACCAAGTTGGCTTCCTGTAAATGCCACGCTTTATTGATCCATCGGCTCTTCGTGTGATGAGTATGTCCAAGTAAGGCAGACTGTCATCGGTCTCTGGTTCACACGTCACCTTGAGGTTAGGATGAACGCCGTTAAGCCGCAGAACAAATTGTTCATATAGCTCGCGACTTTTGGCAATGACCAGGGTATCATCTACATAGCGTCTGTAGTAGGATAGTTGTGAGATGATATCACTTAATTGCCCTTCTATCATGATCATGAAAAAGTTAGCGAGAAGAGGGCCTAACGGACTCCCCATCGCTACTCCGTCGATTTGTCTGTACGGTGTGTTTAGAAAATTGAAACTAACATTCTCCGTACACAATAAAAGTAACGTTTTCAGATAATCAGTTGGGATGGGAATAGGGATATTTTCGGCAACAATCCGTTCACACACAAAATCAACAGTTTCTCTCAGGGGGACATTGGTAAAGAGAGATTGGACATCTATGGAGCACATATGTTCGTTCTTGATATTGATTCTATCCAACTCATCCGCAAGTTCAAGTGAGTCTTTGATACTGTAGCTGTCACACTTTTGAATGGCTGGCTTCAAAATCTCGACCAACCATCTAGCCAGTTTGTGCTGAGGTGAATTAGACATGGCTAATATAGGTCGAAGTGGCATACCCTGCTTGTGTGTCTTGGGAAGACCGTACAGTTGAGGCAACGAGCAACCGCCGGGCTTTAGGTACTTGTATGTCTTTTCATTTATCTAGCCATGTTTAAGAATTACTTCTAACTGGTGGCCGATTCTCTCTTCTATTAAGCAAATGTTTTCTTCTTTGTCTAGCAGTTGAAATTTTTGTCTATCACTCAGGATTGATAAAAATTTTTCCACGTAACTCGTCTTATCCAATGAACCAAACAAACAAAACACATCACTTATGCACTATGTTTCGCTAATATTTTCTGAGAGGTACTCGCCGGAGAATCGGACTTACCATCAGTTGTTCGTTTGTTCCTTCTACTGCTCTGTCCCATGACTGTTTTTTTTTCTTTCGTAAAACGCTACACGTCTGACAGGTTTACAGGTCATCGCTGTACAAAGTGACATTAGTTCTGTGTGGTTAGGCTCATAACATAGTAAAGCTAGAGCGATGTGAATGCTATGTCGTCGGGTATTTAATGCCTGAGGTATCGTTGTCAGACGTATTCATTATTGAATACTTGCAAATCGAATGACTGAACGTGTTTTATCATGTTGTGGCAGCATATTGCTGTCATCACACGTCTGACCCTTTCAACTGATTCCTCCAGGCCCGTCAATCACCAGTCATATTGGGAAAGCCTGCCAGAAAGAACGTATGCGGGTTTAGGGCCATACATTTGAGGAATCAGTTGGTTTACTCGATGTTTAACCACACTTCGTACGCCATCGATTGGATTCAGCACCGGAGTGTAAAGCGCCAGTCGTAAGAGTTTTCCACCAATGTACTCAGGATCTTCGAAATTCGTGTGACAAAGTGAGTTGTCACAGACTATCATTGAGTTCCTTAGTTCGTGACCTTCAAGGCTATTTAACTTAGTTTACAACCAGACTTGATAGATATCCTCAATATAAGAGCCATGTTTGACGGAATTTTCCAGTAGGCCTCAGTCTAATCTAGTGTTATTAAACTGAATTTACTTTTGGGAGCTATTAGAACATTGTGTTCTGGACAGTACAAAGACACTGAGTTGCACATGGATTTTCGATAGTGAAAACTCAATGACAGCTAATAGAAGGGACTGAATTTTCCTTCGATTTCATATATCTCTAGACAAATGCTTCGCAACTCTTACAAGTTTTTCAGTTGTATATTTAAAACGCGAAGACGGTTGATCAACAAGAGTGTGGGATCGAGATGCCCAGGAAACAATTTTGGATTGGGTTATGACGTACTGTGAGTGAAATGATCGCTGATAAGCTGGATCATTCAAATTGACCAATTGAGGTTCATTTTTTCGAAACTGTGATGGTGGGAAGTTCGTTGTCCGAATGGCAAGGACTCAAGTGTTGATGAAGGAGGTCCCGCATCCCCGTATTCAAAGCAAAGAGAGTTTCATTTATATACAGAGAATGATCTGGCACACAGAAACCGTTCTGTTGAGTGAAAAATACGTTTTCTTGCTTGGCTTCACACATGTCCTAATGTGCAAGAATACAGATTGTGTATTCCTTTAAAACTTACCAGAGTTAATGTCAACTCAGGATGCATGTGTGATGAATACGTACAAAGTCTCAGTGGCAATTCATGATGTTCGTTCATCAGCATTTTTCTACTCGCTTTCATTTCGCCATATAAACGTAATTGTATATTCCGGTGTTATTGCTTTGTTTTCTGTCTTTGTGAAATCGGATACCATGTGGGACTGATGAATGCCGTTTGTGGATCCCGCATATTTTCTGAAATGTTCCTATGTCTAAACTGAATGAGACTTCCTTTTTCAATATCTCGACATAACGACATGTTTTGAAGTGCCGTCGCCACACATTGTGGATAGTTTTGGATTTCGGTGTGCTGTGTGGTGTAACTCACATCAGGAACTATGTTCCGTTAGCTATTTTCGGTGCGTCACGTTTTGTTTACTAGGGTTCCGTTGACCATAGTCTATTTCTCTCCACGAATTCGCATTTTACTGGCAGACGTGTTTGTTCAAATTAGCTCCGGATGCTGGACAATGGCGATCAATTTCGATGGGTGTGCAGTGTATTGCATGCTTTAGACAGAATTGTCTGTCATTACCTAGTCACCTACTTCACATCACTGATCGTAATAGGTGATCAGTTGACACGTTTTTAGTGATCTCTTTTTCGGATGCTTGTAAGGAAGGACCGTTTTTTCTTGGATATATTCTATTTTCGAATGACGTTTTCAATCAAGAATGCTCCTATACGAACACTTCCGCTTTGTCTCAAACCAGTCTTGCATCCTCTGTTCGTATCCTCGTGTTGTATTTGACAAAATGACCTTTTTAGCCATTTATAAGTTATTTTGTTCAGTTTGATTTCCTTGCCAATCATTTCACCTTCAAGCTGCTAACTATGTTAGTTCAAAAGATCGCTCCATTTATGATACTACTTCTGGAACATCCAACAAATTTAGTACTTTTACGGGCTCATGTTAATTCTGTACGATTCGCTCAATTGATTGGACTTACTTAGGGACAGCGAAGTTTAAGTCGGCGACGTTTAGAACTAACCGCTCTATGCTCCGGACTTATGACACTGGTAACGATCAAAATTGGCTTTACCATCAGTAAAGCATAAGTACCAAACCAGCTTAGAAAGCTTCCTTGGTAGTTCTCACTCGGAAGTTCCCAATAGCTACTGGACTTAAATTTTACAGGCTATTCAGGAAGCAGGTTCTGTAGCATGCGGCACAGGGGTACATAAGTTTTCACAAACATTGGATGTCAGATAAATCTCTGGAGTTGTTAGAAGTCAGACGGAAGGTTCCTCCTGGTAGTTCGCATAATAAGTCTGGAAGAGATATCCGTGGAAAGCTGAAACATATTCTGAAGGCTGATCATGAGGCTTGGTTAGTAGAGAAAGTTAAGGAAATGGAAATTGCCTTTTGCTTCGGGGAACACCGGCAAACTCTTCAAGCTGATCCGTGCTACTGATCCCAGGCGATCGTCTGTCAGTGAAGCTATCAGTGAGGTGGATAGCACACTAGTGTATAATAAGTCCATAAGGTTAGAGCGTTGGGCGGAACACTTTGAGGGTCAATTTAGCTGGCCTCCTGCTTCTACCGTACTGCCACCACAAAGTTGTGATGTAACGCCCTGATCGGTAGATTTCGAACCACCCACCGGGACTGAGGTTCGCAAGTGCATCTCAGCTCTCAATCGTAATAAGGCTGCCGGTCCAGATGATCTCGTGCCGGCACTTTTTAAAGAAGGTGGAGAGGTGTTAGTCGAGGCCTTGACTCAGCTGTTTCAACTTGTGTGGTCGACGGTGACCATACCTCCGTGCTGGGGTCACGCGATAATAGTTCCTATATTCAAAAATGGTATCAGGATCTCTTACGGAAGCCATAGGAGAATTAGTTTGACCCCAGTCATTTCTAGGGTTCTGGCATCCATTATACTTCGTTGACTCACTGCAGTGGTTAGGTCATGTACTAAGGATGCAAGCTAGTCGTCTGTCACATCGGGCGCTGTTTGCCGACGCTGCAGCCGATCGGCGCGAGGTGGACAGACGATGACCTGGTGTAGAAAATTGAAATCGTTCACGAAGAGGTTAGTCACTATAGATCCGGTTCGTCTCCCGGGTTGGGGCCCTCGCGACTCAAAGATTCGGTGGCTTTGGATGGCGTCTAACCGAACTCAGTGGCGTGAATGTTGTCGTTGTTTGACCGAGTTGTATGTGAAGTGAGTGCACGTAATGACGCGGGGCAGTGAAAGCCGTAAGAAAGCTGTCTTGTTGATGACGCCTTGCTTTCATTTACAGCTCGGTTGTTTGTTTGCAAGTTGTAGGCGCCTTGATGTTGTATGTTTGAATGAAGACGTAGCTTTTTTGTGGTTAGGTCCCCTACTCTTTCCCTTTTTTTCTTCTCCTTATACAGGGTTTGCCTTTTCTTTGTGGTTGTTTGGTAGTTAAGCATCAGTGTGAACCACTGATATATTGCTGTCTGTGATGATGATGAACGATCAAAACAATCTGTGTTCAAATTGCCCGAATTCAAACAAGTCCAGTCATTTTTCGTTTCCGCTTCACAAGACTTTTTGCCGGGTTTAGTCGGATTCACTTTACCGCCATCTCTTGTTTTAGGCTGTGGATGAATTGCTGTCGTTCAGGAACATACATCGGATTGTCAGTGAGTCTTTGTCATTTTTTGTCTTCGAATATTTAAAGCAAACATTCAGTATTGTCATTTACAGAATTACCATGCCCAATTGAATCATTCCGTATGCTATGTTTTCCACTGTACTCTCAATTCATTTGAATCTGAGTTCCATCTGCATTATAATATGTTTTGCCTCCACTGTTTGCTCCCCAACGTGCCTAAAGCAACGTATCCTCGTTTACACCACTCAAACTGCCATAAACGATATACGTAACAATATGAATGACTGTGACAACGAGGCTTATATTTAGTACTGTTCTTGTTTCCTCCTGTCTCCCTCCCTCTCGAACGCACATTCTACCAGGCGTTTTGTCATCGGTAGAAGTCATCCAGTCAACACCGTAGGCTAGAACTGCGAAAAGCTATTTATAATTTATACTCGCCGTCTTACCACTCTGTTACATGAGCGTTGTTGTCTTCTATCTGAAAAACGGATTAAGCTAGCCAGTATTTTTTACAAGAAAGTCTTTAATCCTTGAAACATTGAGTCCCCTTTAACCACTTCTTCAGAGTAGAAAGAAGACATACTTTGCGATATGTTAACATTTCATTTACTCGAATCAGTCGCACACGTAAAACATACCAGTTATATACATCATATAGATAAGGACAAACAGGGACTAGACACGTCTAAAAGCACACCAATTATTATGTAATTACGACCGTAGCAACCCGATATATTGTCTCAACCAGTTTTTTGCACATAGCGTCGGTTGGTAAGTTCGAATGAGCATCGCTTCGCAGGAAGCTAATAACTCCGAGTTTCGATTGCGCCACAATATATTGAATGAGCTTAATGGGTCAACTTGGTGGCCTGTTGTCATAAGGTGTTTAGAAATCTATGACGTTGGATTTCGAGCAGTCAATGCACCAAGTTGAGGCTGGTGCGCCATCTGATGTTTCAACCACTTGGGGATGTGTTGTGCGACTCGCTGTGATAGTTGTCAATGTGTTCTGCCTATGTAAACATCACTGCAACTGCAAATGAACTGGTACACAACATGGGAGACAAAAGAGTTTGGCAAACTACTTTCGTGATTCAGGAGAACTGGTCCTCTGGTGGTTTGAACTATATGCAGCCGCATACGTTCGAGCCAGAGCAGGCTTTGTATAAACATGCACGAAGTCGATTTCGAACTGAATAAAGATTACCGATAGGAATACACAACCGATTGGTTGATATAGGTACATATGTGTTTTGCAATCATGAAAACCCGTACCAGTATAAAGACAGCGATTAGCCGTAAACCTGTTTGTCACCATATATATATATATATATATATATATATATATATATAT
>JTDE01001496.1:41564-92754 GCA_014338405.1 Paragonimus skrjabini miyazakii | reverse complement strand
CTTTTACGAGGTAATTAGTTCATCACTATCCTGGCTTCGGTATCACGTGATAACCTGTTCTCCAGAACAAATTCAAGTTACTAGTGACTGATGGTTAGTCGTCAGAGGCGTAAGTACTGACAGCCGACTCGCCTTTTGGTGTGACTCAACTCCGATCACATGTTGTGTGACACGTGGTACTGCCACGCGATACTGCAACTCAGCGTACATCCGGGACTGTGAGTACTGGTTCTTGTGATCAGTGTATACTAAACTGACCGCGGCAGTAAGGCTGTGCGTTAGGCCTGCCCATATCATATGTTTCGGCCTAATGTTCCATCCGTTACAATATGCCACTCGTTATTAATGAAAGGAGACATCAATCGCGAAATGCTACCATATCTTTTGCTCTTTTAGACGTGGGTGTTAAATATTAGAATATACAGACTTTTGAGTAGCTGTAGCAGTAGAAGTGGCCACCGATGGGCTTCACGATACAAGAGTGAATGTTATCAGATCCAAGACAGTCCAGCTATCTGATTCGGCAGTTTGTGCATACACAGGGTCGGATTAGTAGTATCGAATAGCATTGTCCTGAAGATTTGACTGCACAATAGCATATCAAAGTATTTGATCGGGTCAACAATGTGAACTGTCTGTATGACAAGCTTCAAGATTGATTTCCGTTCACACTCTGTGTTGCTGTTGCTTGTTACGTGAGGCTGTTGTTAAGGCAAACCTCTCGATCAAAGATGGTTGGTCTATTCATACATGCATAACACTGTTCACACCCAACCTATGTCATGCCCTTCTAACCTCTGAATAGTTTTTGTCTTTACACTGATGACGTAGACTTATATCAGCGTGTTACAGTTGACCAATGTTTACCGTACGATGATTCAACTTTAATCAAACACTAGACAATAGCTATGTAATTGGAACTCCTGAGTAAGCTATCAGAACTGCACGCCAGTTGAAGTCCAACCTCCGAGTCTCCCTAAATATCTTGGAAACCTATCATAATGTAATTACTAACAACGAGTCAATCCATTTTCATGTTACTTTTTGTGTGACAAAAGCGCTGCCACCTTGAGGTCAGCCGAAGGTTTCAGGTCCTCTTTTCGGTGGTTCTTTGAAATTGTGAAAAGCATCGTGATCTGTGCAAAGACCATTCAGTTCGTCAGTATATTTTAAGTTCCCGCATTTAAACGTCAAAATGTTTTCCTTCTTTTGAAAGATTGGTGTGGTCTGGATCTATACAAACTGGGCACAAATAGCTGTCATGTTTTTGGTACATAATTGGAGATCGGACGAATTTTTTTCAGATGCTATGCATTGTCAGTGCAACTAGCCAATCATCCTGTTGTAACTTGATATACGGCCTACAAGAGCGTAAACAGACAACAGAATAACGGTTAGTGAAACGGTAAATAACGGAACGGCGTTCAACGGTACTGAACAACTGACTACGAAATATGCGCGATTAATACGAATCTTCCCGGCTAACCCAACCACCCAATGCTAACGAATGAACACAGAGAAAAGACTGGCCTCCGGACAGAGCTACGTTGTCACTCAATTCGAAGACCACACGGCCACAAACTAGACCACATTTAAAAGGTTTGTGACCAACCAGAAAACAAGGACAGAAGTGGACCAGACAAGGATCCAGACAGTAGTGATGTCTCAATTAAAAGGACTAGCATGTGGTCAAGATGACAGGAATTAGTACAAGGCTGAGAACGGTCGTGAAGGGCGAAGTGCGTAGGCGGGGTGCCAGACATTGGCACAAGTTTGGAAACGCACTTGAGGGGTGAAGTGGCACATGACCGTGCCGACAATGAAGGTCACTTCGAGCAGAATGAAATAGGCCTTTCCAAAGGCAATTGAAAATGGTATTTTCGGGGAATTGGGTTCTTCCCCGACACGTCCTAACAAGGCGTTAACCTCGACCTACAGTGGCCAACTCCTTTGTGAATGATTTCATTCCTCTACGCCAGGTCATCATTTGTCCACCTCGCACCTTACGGCAGTCGGCCGCAGCGTCGGCAGAGTTCTCGATGTGGCAGACGACTAGTCGGCATTCTTAGTACATGCTCTAACCATCTAAGTCTGTGCAAATGTATTGACAAAACAAAAGTACTCGTTTAACGGTCAATGTCAAACACTTGCCTCCTAACCACTTCGTTGCTTACTTGTTGGTGTCAACCGATGCCAGCGATCAAACACGCATCAGTGGTCAAAAACCTGAGAGCGGTTCACGTCTTTCACCCTGAGCGGCCATGCTTCGTTGCCGTAGAGTAACGCAGTCCTCACTGTCGCTTTATGTACGCGACCGTATTTGTGCTTGCCCAAATGAATTGGAAATTTTTGGTCCTGTTGGCTGTCCTCATTAATCGTGTGATTTCGCCTCAACGCCACTCATTCTTGAAGTCGCTGTTCAGCCGATTGATCAAGTCGCTTCCCAATACTGACTGATTTCTTACTTCACTATTGTATGTTTACATCATAGAACATTGTTTTGATGACGTTGACCCAATAACTTCTCACTTCATAAGTGGCTCGTGAGATGTGGACCCAGCAGCTATTAGGATCTTCAGGGTGATAACTGCTAAGGCTGCTTTCTAATCTTGTTTGGTGCTTATGCTTTACTAACGGTATAGCTGATTTCTCAATAGCCAGCCGTTGCTGTCATGGGTGTCGTTGTCCAGCAAATGTAAGAACAAAACGACAGCGTACCAACGCATGATCGGAATCCAAGTATGTGCTCCAATAAGAACGACAGGCTTGAATGGAACCACGCCACCTATAACTAACAGCCATGTGATCTGTCTGAGATCATGACTGATTCGGAGAAGGAGGGCGTCAAGTATAGCAGTTACACGCACGATGCCTAAAACTAGTGCTGGCTAAAAATAGATTGTGCTTAGCGAACAGTTGTAACAGCCGTTCGCCAACATTCGAGTGATATGATGCTATTCCAAACCTGCCACCAAAGCGTCCAACCTGGGCGTTCATGTCTTCGGCCAGATTGACTATCAGAACCGTGTATCGACCGAAGGAGAGCAGCCACATTCGAATAAAACGCGTACTGAACGCCGGTGTTACTACTATCAATTGGATCATAAACACATTCAGAGGATTTTTGAAAGTTTTGCCTTTAGAGCTGAACAGATCCTACCAAGCGGACGACACAGTCTACTGTTAACAGGAATCCAATCTATCACTGCGACTGCAACCATTATGTTGAGGGCTTTACTTACTCCAACCTGACCGGTAGTGACGGCATTGGGGTCATCCGAAGTGTATACCCAGTATCGGGTAGACAAACCAGGTGCTGTCAGCTGGACCCGTTGACTACTGTCCTGGATTCTGATCTCCGAAATGCAGTAGACATCGGTATTTAACGAGTCTACTGCTCATACGAGGGTGGCCTGTTGACCTATCTGCTCTCTCTGTTGAAATCACATAGTAATTCGCATTCTAGCTCTAATCAAGGGACGAGGGAGGCCTGTAGCTTGTTGGTAAGAGATGGGACTTACCGACACAGTGTTGCTATGATTAGTCATGTGTATTGTAGGACCTGCAGAGTGATCACCGGAAATGGGGTTCGGAAAGGACCTCAGAGCTAACTTTGATAAGACAGTGGAGAGGGATCAGCAGTAGCTATATGCGGCTGTATGCGACCCGGTTTATACTGCGAGACGGCCGATGCGTTATGGAACTACTAGTATTGTAAGTATTCATGGTTGTGTGTATGTTGATATACATCTAAGACTCTCAGACCTAGACAGGAAACCGATTAGGTTTCTCAATCGAAGTCTTTGGTTCAAAAGCTTGTATCGCAATGCATCAGGTAGTTGGCAGTTTACCAGAGGTAACATTTTCCCCGGGAAGAGATGCTACCCTTCTTGCAACCCCCAATGTGGAGGACCAGGAGATTGTGATTTGTCAGACCTCTACCGATTCGTTTGATCAGGATTAACATTGGAGCCTCACCGAGACTGTTAGTGTTTTATTTTGTTGTAAGCCATGAGAAAGTAGGCTCAATGTTGAGTGACCTTCGTTTGCCGTTCATTGTAATAATTGTGCACTTATAATTTAATGATAAGGTGTTGCACGTCGAAGTAAACAGTACTAATCTGCGTGTTGTTTGAATGAGGTAGGTAGAGAGGTGAAAAACTGATTAGTGTAACATCATCTAGTATTTACTGTTGTGCGACGGTATGACCACACTTCAGTTGTCAGGTATGAGTCAGACAAAGATCATTCAAACATAATAGCTCTCATCTGACGGAACGACGTTTTAACCAGTTTTTCAGCTGATAATCTGGTTGAGAAGACAATATGAGGAAGAATGTTATATTTTGAGATATGCTTTTCAGTTACTTCATTCTCATAAGGAATTGATCAAGTGTAATTTGCTTCTTCCTGCCTTTGACGAAAGAGCTGTTAGTCCATACGGTAACTTTTTCATTCGAGAGGGCGGATTGCAAAATGACATTTGTGATGTTTTGTGTATACCCATATTTGCAAGAGGTCATACCTGAAAATCGTCGTTTACATGTCTTAGAGGTCATTAGGAAGGGAGCGTTCGTTGAATGTGATTCAGTTACCAAGCCCCTCAGAATAATGTTTGAAGACTGTCGCGAAAAGCTTGATGTACTTTAATGTTCCTGTTGAAGATTATTGCTTAAGCAGGCTGCCTTTTTTCCTACTTGTCTGCTGTAATTTTTCTTCCCGAGAATTACCCAGTCTATTTCAACCCCTCATACGCGTTTGTTACACGAATTTACTAGGTTTATTCCTTCAATGGAGGTATCAAATGCATATCGGTACCTCATGAAACCGTTTTTCACTTGCATCTCAACCGTTTGTTTGACTGTTGGTATTTTTCAACTAAGCTGAAAGGCTTTCATTTTGTTTGCTTCCCAGTGGTATGACGGTTAATCGACGGTGTGGATCGGGGTTCTCTCTTCCTGTAGAGAAGTATTGTACCATTACGAAATAGTAGAAAAACAGTCATGTCAGTTAACCGAGTCTGTTCCGCTGACTTCTTTATGCAATTGTGCACAAACCAACGCTGTAGTCGTGTTGGGCTACGTATCACACTGTTTAAACAACCGGTGGAGTGCAACACTATGAGAAGCAGTTTTATACCACTTTTTGTACGCTTGCAACCATTAGGTGATGCCGCTCATAACTTCATATAATTATGTTAATTGTCTGATGGAAAATCTGGTCATATATCAACTTTGGTTAATTCGGAAAAAATTACTAATTTGTTTCCTGTAGATTTTTTATTTCAGCAATGAACGCTCAGTCATTGTCATTTGCTCATTACATTAAGAGAAATGCGACATACCAACAAAATATTTGAGAAAACCTTCGATATCAGGTTACTTCAATTTGTTAATACAATACTGAGAGTGTCCCGGTCCAACTTTTTGAAGCGATATTGAGATCTATATGTTGCATATAATTGGCATTTGATGTAGTAATTTACTATTCAGTAAATATCCGGTTCGATCTATTTTTCGCGATAGCCCAAATGAGGTATTTCGCGCTGTTTGTACGCTCTCTATCTCCTGCATATCCAATTTATTACTCTTTGTTTTCTTTCTGTATTAGAAAATTCAGAGATCAAATACTGACTTATCCCGCGTTGTAGACATTTTTCCACTGAGTGTTTATCGGAATTTCGTGAATGGTGCTCATAAGTCTCTAACACTGCTGAATGGAGATTCATCAACGAAACGTTTTACTTATCCTTGAAGATAGTGCTCTTTTCGTCTATTTCGTGCCTGTGTAATCGTCCCTGTGTGTTACTTCTCTGTCTTCACTTGCGACTGTAATTTTTGTGATGCGGAGAGGTCATTTGATTGATTCTGCCATTTTCAGCTTCAATCGATTGTCTTGATCTCGCTGAATTTGTATATATATTTCGTAAGCGGAAACGTTCTGTTGATTGTCCCATTTTATTGGTGATTTACATGTTGGCACATTGTTTCACTTGGAATATGACCACCTCAGTATACTAAGAGTTGTATTTTTAGAGCATATCGCATGAGTTTGCTGTTATTCAATCGGATTTGTTCTCATGCATACTGCACCGAATAGTTCGTGATTTAATCTGATTAGTTACAAACGTATACACATTCCATTTGAGCCTGATTGTGGACGTGTTTGCACGATGCTACCTGAATATCTGTCGCACAATTAAATTGATAAGAATTATTGAAATTTCACTTACTTGCAACTTGAAGAATGAGACCATCAGATACATGATCATGCGCGAGTTTCAAATGTGAACTGAAGCTCTGTAAGGTTTTCCCTATATAGTGATTCATGTCGTGGTGTTCTGGTTCGGCCGATTGCGAATGTTTTACGATCTTCCACCACCTGTGTTATTTGCCTTCATGCTTGTATGTGCACAGAACGCCTCTCAGTCAGTCGACGTAGCAGTAACACTGCTACCAGTGCATGTAACATGTTGATGTCTACCTGGAGAAGACGTTGTCGTAAGTTGTTTGAGGAAAGGTGACTCAACCTGCTTCCGTTCTGTTCTGTATTCACGAGTGTGATCGATTGCTGTCACAATTTATCCCTCTCCCCATATACACAGTTTGATATCCTACCCGTAACGGTTGCTGTATTTGACGTGTGTTTGTCGCAGCTCAACAGACCCCGATACCAGTGTGTGAATGTTAAGTTTGTCTTGATTCTGTCCCTTTCTGACCCCTCAGCACTGCGACTATCATTTGTTTTCCCGTGTGATTCTCTTAACCGACGTTACCAATGTGTTTATATTTGGGCGTGATTTGCAACCCTCTTATTTCTCCTACTCAGTTTGAGACTGAATTTTAAGTTTGTCTTTCTGATCACTGTCTGTGGTTCAGCACCCAGCTTCACCTAACCAATCCGTCAACCTTCCCTCTACTGCCTGAACCTGTATTCAAGTGAACTACCTTGTAACTGCGAGAATTGCTTGATCAGTTTAGTTATATTCTATCTCTTTTTCCCCAGCCGATACAAATGACGCAAGGAAAAAAACCGCTACAATGGAAGAAGACCGTCTCCTGAATGCTTACAATAACGCCGAATTCAGCGATATTTTTGCTCAGCAGCGTGACAGAGTAAGCTCTAATTGACCACTGTTTTTACTCAGGTTTGCGGTTGCCACCACTTCTGTGCTGCTTGTTCATCGCAATTTTTTTTGCGTAAGTCCGCAAGAAGACTGAGTTCCAGTTCAGGATTATGGAGCAAGCACGGTTACTAGAAAAACTTGCGTTCGCTAAGGCCAAAAAACAAGATTGGAAACAGTAATTCAAACAATTTTCTTGACAGTTTTACATTACGTGAATCTTGTTAGAATTATTTGTTATTTTTCCTACTGGAAGGAAGCTTTATAATGTTCGTTGGAAACGGCCACAACCGAAAACGAAACAGCGTTTATGTCATTGGTTACGACTCGCGGTCCTATCTTTCACTGTCACTAGCCAACTACTCGACAATTTTTTGATTCTAGTCAGCAAACTGAGTGGAGTCAGTTGAGGTTAAATTGTGCGCCGGTTTCCTCGCACCTCTACCCGAGGTCATGTGCTTCTCGTCGTGCTATTTCTTCTGACCCCACCCAGCGAACGTAAGCTAGTGAGGTATGTGCTAGGTGTGTCGGAGCCATCTCAGCCGATGAGGTGAGACCACGTGACGTAGATGGGGACCACTTGTTATCACTACGCTTCGCATGACATTATAATCATGCAAGCAACGCCGCATGGGTTAGGAAATAGCCTCATGGCTGAGGACCTTATTTAGTAAAATATGCCACCTCCAAGGTAGTCCAAAAGAAATGGTGGATTTGTGAAACTGCTGGCAAAAAAATATAGCAATTTCTTTCACACTGAAAGCCAGAAGTTGAAATTTGATTGAATGTGACATTTTCCGACATTGTGCCGAAAGCAGAAGCAACAATCTTTGGTATTTTTGTGTAGAATATTCTAAACAGTCGGTCAATTTAGGCCTGTTGATGATTAATTCTTACGCATAACAGAAGTTTAATTGCTTAAAACAAACTAAGCTCGTGGACAGAAGAAGGATCATCAAATGACAGGTTGAGTACAGTAGCTGCTAGTCCTGAATGGAAACCAGTGAGCCAGATCAACGACGATGACCCAAACCAATATACAAACAGGCGATGTTACGTCCAGTCGATGACTTTTTGGTAGCTGAATTAGCAGTTCGGCCGATAAGTATAATAAGCATTTCTGTTTTGGTTAATCAATGCAAACCCTTTTTTTTCAAAATAAACTTGAATATTTAATGTAATCTGACTTGCATCATTTCCTCGCACTGTTACGAAGACACCGTGGTTTTCTTTTCAAGTATACAGTTACAATTGTTACCCTCTTTTAATGTTAAGTTTGTCTTGATTACTTCATCGACTAACTTAGAGAAATACGGAGAGTATCAACATTCATACATCTTTCACGGGATTGACATTTGAACTGAAATGTGCGTTTTATCTACATGTGAATACAACATCCATTATCAGTGAAATGGCTACAAATTTCTTTGTGTGGATTGCTTTTGTCTGGCTTTGGATATCCTATGTGTGGCCAGTGTGTGCTGCATGATAACGAACACTTCGTGGTTAAAAATCTCACTACGTATCTTGGATGTATAACATCTCGGTGGAAATCTCTATTTGTTGAGTAGTTTAGTACGTTCACCGGCTCACCCTGTTTTACTTCATCTGTCAGTATAGTGCCGTCTTATCAGTTTATAGTGTTCGTGACAAGATGTACACAAAAATGATAAAGACACGACATACATTTGCCACCTTTTGTCGTCTATGGCATCCTAATGAATTTTGGTTATTCATCTGTCTAGTTCTATTGTTCGGATGCATAATTGATTCATGCGGAACGTATAAGCTATTGTTATTTATCTCCCATTGTCTGTCAGTTATTTCGCACTAAGTGCATCGATTGCTTAAGTGACGCCATCTCTTCAGCGTGTATTCGAGAAATTTCTCATTCGTGGCCAACAGCTGAGTTACTAATAAGTAGCAGTCTACATTGTCGATGAAGTCTCTTCTGCAAATAACATAATTGAGTTGAACCAAGTCGCACTGGCTACGAATGATAAAACCACTCCACTGGGTTACGTGCCATCTTCCGGGCTGAAAAGACTGAATAATTACACTGCTGGTTGGAAAATGTCATAGGCGTGACAGCACACCATAATCAAAAGTATACTTTCACCGGTAGGCTACTTGACTTCTTCGTATGTATTTTTAATGTCTTCTCAAGTTCTTTATTTTGCTTTTTTTTATAAACATCATTCTGTTGGTTAGTGTTACTAAATCCTATTGATTTGTCCATTACTTGCTCAGTTTTCTCTTCTCAGATGAGCTATTCAGTTTAATCTTTCTTTGGGATGTTTGAGATAGATGACAATCTATCAGACACGACTATTGAATTGATTATAGTTGCATTCCAAAGTTGATAAATTTGTGAGGTCATTTGCATTCTTTATATCCGCATCGTTTGCCTTTGGTTGAATGTCAGTTGCTTGTTTTTTTACCACTAGTGTGATTAACAAAAAGTGCGTCATTTTTTGTCAGTTTGCTCCAAAGGAGATTTTTTAAAACGTGGCTTTAAATTCTCTTATCATCTGACATTTTTGGGACGGTGCAGGAAACATTTTTGACACAAAACCGTGGAGATGTCAAGGTCGTACTCAGCTATTATGTGGTTGACTGGCAGCATGTGATCAGTAAACATACCGTCCATCACAATTTCCTAAACTGATCACGGGTTGCCAGTTCTTGGAAGGTTGATTACATCCTAGTCAACGTGGCCGGCAAGAGGAGCGTTGCATTTTTATCAACATTGCATATGATGCAATCGCATGTGGTTATTTAGACTGACGAATCAGTGTGCACTTTACAATGTTGGCTTAGAGACCTGCTAGTTGGAAGCGCACGAAAACGGTCGTCTGACAATAGGCTTACTAATTCTGCTATTCAAGACGACCGGAGTTCTATGATATATTTGAAGATCACTTTAAATAGATGTAGAAGATGGATTGCTCATGCTGAAGTAAAATGACGCTGAAAAGGAATATTTTATTACCTTGGAGTTTCATTTGTTGCTCTGGAATATGAACTAATGCAAAAAGGTTAAACCAAACTTCGTCGAACAGTTCGACATGAAACACGGAAATTGTTTCCCTTATCTGTCAGTGTGTTTGCTAAATCACAAATCTGGTTCTATTTGGACGACAAGCCATCAGAATGAATGTTCATACCTAATCTCAAAAGCATCAAAAACGTTATAAAAGCTGGTTGAAGGTGCTTCTCTCTTCACGTTTATCAACAAACTAATCTTATGGTGTGTCACTAACAGTTAACAAGGTAATCAAAACACGAAGTGGTAACACACATCATTGGAAATCTTGCTGATTTTTTTCCCAAGAGGATTGTGGGTATTTTTGGATTTTTCCTTCGAGTCCATCCGTTTCAACGGAAAAGCAATGTTCAGTTCTTCTACTCTGGATACATGAGTGGCATATCATTGGTTATTGTGTAACTGTAAAGTACGCTAACAACTGTTACTTCTCGAACTTCTGCATTACTGTTTCATGAGAAATGCTATTGCTGATGTCTGCGTGATATTCTCATTGTTATGTCTTCACTGTACTTCCACTTTAGACGTTATCGGTCCGCGCTCAGTTTGCGGAGATCATGGACGACATCTCGGTAGAGCTACACCCCATAAACACGGATGGAAATGTTAACAGTCAGCGTAAGCTATTTCTTCGCGAATCTCAGGCCGATGTGGATCAAATATCGCATCCCAAACTGCAATCTGACGTGGAAACATTCGTGAACTTAGGTAGCGGACAGACCAGGAAAAAGAAAGCCCAACGTCCACCAGCCACGTGGGAACGTGATTACGGTTCGTTGTTTCTTGGCTGACGACGTTTAATCTCTGATCCCTCGTTCGGTCGCGGAAGCTGACCCATTCACATGACGGTGATCGTGAGTTGCAATAAAATGCGCTGTTGGATACCTCGGACAACTATTCCGAGTGAACGTTTTCCTCTTTGGCCTACTCGCACAATTCCGTGATCTCTCATTCGTTGGTGATATTAACGTTACTGTCGTGATGCTCGCCAGCATCGGTGCTATTTATACTCTTATCTTTCATTGCCCCCCACTTTGTTGTACAGTCTTCTCTAATCTGGGCCAACAATCGAGTTGTTTATGGATCGTCGAACATCCATCGGATGGTATGCTTTTTCCATTCTGACTACAGATTTCGGCTGTCGTTAAGAAAAGTCGTACTTTCCCATCTCTGTTCATTCTCTGTGGCTTCTCTTGTTCTCATTCTTGCGTGTTATGTTCGCTTATCCGATGCGTTTCATTATCCCGGTAGTCTTCATTACTTATAAATCTACATGCATATACATACATATATACATATATATATTTATACATATGAGGGACTGTTTCTAGGAAGTCGTTTGTCATTTTTATTTAGATGAGCTTCTATGGCAGAGGTCGAAAATACTCTTCTGACCAGGGACCATATACTGTGTCACCGATTGGACGACAGGCCACACTCATCCACAGCAACCGAATTAATTTAAAAACGAAAATACTACTGTTAACGTTTGTTTTATGGAGATAACAATCACAGCTGATTCTTATTAGTATGAATCTTGTCACATGGTCTGTCAGTTCTGAGCAGCAGACTGTGTCGAACCAGAATACCGCCTAAATGAGCATCTTTCATCAGAGTTTGTGACCCACTTTTCAGGTAATGTACTGTTACTAAGGTTTGGTGGCTGATATAATTATTGTCGAGCATCATGTCACTTTTTCTGTTAATTACCTTCTTCGTATAAAGCCCATTTTTTTCGGAACGTTAGTATCCAGCTGTTCGCATGAACTTTCGACCTCAGTAAATCACTACATCGTATATTGATAGGTACCACTGCGTTTTGGTGCATACATAAATGCAGCTTTCATGTCATAGCTGGGGTAAACTCACTTAACTGATTGGCAGTCTATGTGCCAGTTAGTCAAACATGCATATTAATACTTGCCATAGTACGGACCATATGAGGTGGCAAGCTTGCCACAAAACATGAAGAGAAAAAAGTTGTGTAAGATAAACCGGAAGAAAGATGTCATGGGGATAAATACATTACACGTGTGCAGCACAAGAGCCATCGACTTCTATTCTTCGTCACATAAGACGGCGTCCTCAACCAAAGGTGTTCATTGTCTTTTGGACTGAAGCAAACTTCAGTGTCAATCATTTCCTACTCCAAACCAATCATCCACTGGCTACCAGGCTATCGATTCCAGTCCAAGCCACCACTCGTAGACAAGGCACGGCATGGCAAATAGCTAGTTAGTATTCGTAAACGAAGCTCGTGAAACGATATCATTACGCACAGGGGGCAGCAGTGTCTGCCGGTCCTGAGGACGCGTCGACGAACCTCATCATTGTTGACATTGTGCCCTCAAACACGCCGTTAACACTTCGGAGAAACCTATGCTCGTAAACAAATAGTCTGTGAATATTCTCCTCGCGAATTAACCAGGTTTCGCTGTCGTACAACAGGACTAACCCCTACAGTGGCATCGTGCACCCCGTCTTTCACAAAGAGGCAGATTATGCTAGTGTTGCAGATGACGTAAGTTGACACACGCCATCCGTATTTTGGCTGTACAATATGTGGTCTTATCGAACATTGCATAAACGCCGATGTACCTCCCAAGGTACGTGAACATCTGGACCACCTCCAACGACTCACCACGAAGGGTCAGAATAAGGCACAGAGTCCTATCCATTTTGCAACGGTATCATCATCTTTGCAGTTTGTCAGGGCACACTCTCGGATCTCGTCTATTGCAAAGTTGAATAGCAAGGGGAGGTTGGACAAACTTGTCGCATCCCGTTTGAGATGCTAAAGGTCGGCAGTCCGCTGCCGTAAGTCCTAACCTTCTCCAAATTCTGACAGCAAATCACCTTCAGGACGTTCACCTATTTTTCAGGCACTCTTCTTCGATAGACAGTCCCAGAATGCAATTCTGTCAACTGAATCAAAGGTCTCTCTGATGTCAAAAAATACACCAACTGTTCCTGTTTTAATTGAATGGCGGAGTGTGAAGCCCAGTGCAGCCACGATCAGGGCAAGACCCAAATTGAACCTCACAGATATGCAGTTCGCGCGTTTCGCCTAGTCTTTGGAGTACAATGACTACAAGCAACTTATGCGCAACAGGAATTAGGTTGATTCTTGTGATTTGTACACTGAATTCATGAGCCTTTTTTTAGTGTGAATGATGTTAACCAAACCCCGAGTATGTGGAACGGCTTCTTGCATTCATGGTTTCTGGAGCAGAGCCATCAGCTCTTCCACTAGGGCTGGATCTCCACCTACAAAAGGGCAAGAGAGCGTTCTTCTGAGTAGCTTAATTTCAAGTGAGACTTCTGTTTCCGAGGGCGAAGAAACGTCAACAGGCCAATGAACACAAGCAGAGCCTGATTGCATAGTCAATGACACCTGTGGCTAGTTGGGCTGTTGTTGGAACTGCTCTGTCTAGCATTCTAAGCACCGTCGCAGGTTATGGATGGCCTCATCACTAGCTTCGCAGATTACCTCGTTCACACTCAGCTCCTTGGTACCCGTTGCTCGGACGAGATGGAAAAGCTTTCGAGAGTTCCAAGTAACAGTGACTTGCTTCATCTCGATAGCGTGTTGTGTCCACTAGGTTTCACGGTCCTGTCGTCGTTCCAAGCCAACTAGGTTATACTAGTTGCCGGATTGAATATTCTGTCAAACCTCAAGTGTTTCCTGTGGTCACATGGAAACCTGTCATTTGGTAGGTGAACGAACAGTAGCACCGCACGCGTCAGTATCAAGCCTGTGGGTTACATACCGGTCGTATACTACATTGTCCTCTGGAAACAAGCACACTGTGATAAGTATAGGGCTCTTGTTTCGTTGCTAGTTTGGATACATCAGTTTATGGTTGACGATGAAATACCCCCTCACGGTAGCTTAATTCTAACTTGGCATATACCAGTACATGATCGGAATCCTTGCAGATGCTCCAGCTCGACTTACAGTCTTGGAAATGGCCATCCCACCGATAGCTGACGAGTATGTGGCCAATCTGTGTGCCCGATTGACTCGGCGATGGAGGTCTGCAGATGGTGCACTGACGTCTAGAACACCGAAACTCTGCGCTAGGTTTTTTATAAATATGATGCTAGAATTATTTGTTCAGAACTAACTTGGGCCAGTGAACATGAAATTTTACGTCAGAGCTGTGAATCGGATCACTTCGGTTGGCTTACCGTAGATTGTCGCCCTCTGCTTCATGTCTTCACCGACGTAATGACGTGTTTAGTTTTCTAAGCACACTTGGTCTAAATTACGTCGCTCACAGAGATCAAACACTTGTATTCCGATCCTCATCTGTTTGGCATGTTGCTCGTTTCTATATGCTGGTGTTAATGGTTTTTATTTGGGTTATTTCACATCGTTATTCAAACTAACAACCTAGTGAAAATCGAAATGAATAACGGAAAGCTAAAGCGCGGAGTTCTTGATAAGAACTGGGAGTATGGACAGATGCAATGAGGCATCAGAGCTACCGCACTCTGATTGTTTGTTTTATCTACTGTTGGTTATGCCTTCTGACAGTGTCAATATCCTGGCCCATCCCTGCATGCAACTCTTTCACTATCTAGGCTGCAGCTCGCAGAATAACAGTCAGCCACTTGAGGCACTTGCCTGCCCCAATTTTTTCTATTGAATATTCTGTGTCTGATCTTTGCATTACTCACTTCTGAACCGCTAGCAGATACTTCTCCGGGAATACCGATGGTATTTAAACAAGTTAATACGTACACGACAATAACTTGATTTGTTAACAACTCAGCCCCATCTTGCAGGTGTTATTCGATCTGAAAATGCAAACCACACTCCCAATTGACCAGTACCTAATCTCACTATTGATTTGTTTTACAGTTGCCTATTCTTCTCTGCTTGTGATTTGTCAGCGCGTGGCCTGAGGACTTTCTTATGTCAGACTAACCAATTGATAAAGGTCCAGTACAATCAGGTCATCCACATTGAACTGGAATTACACTGGGTTTGATTTACCCTGTATGCGTACGTAGACGAAAACACCAATAAAACTTATCCTTGATTGATTAACTGGTCACCTGGATCTTAATGTCATTTACCAAGGTCGGAAAGCGCTGGTCAGAATGGTACTCCGCAGTTCTATTGATGTAACAGTTAGATCAAGCGCTGTTACAAGTTACGGCCATGATTATTACGTTTTGTAGGACATCTGAAGGTTCACAGTGGCTTTCGGTGAAGATTGTACACAAAAGGCCTCGTTTTAAGTGATTTCATGCTGCTCACTCCATAACCAAGTTCTTTTCCGCTTGGGCTCATTTGAATGAGAATGTTTTAAAGGAGTTTCGAATCATAATATCGTTATCCACTCAATCAATTCACACATACACAATGTTGAACCCATCGCCACGTTATAAGCGATATTCGGTAGCTTAATGTCCGAAGGTTTAGCTGGTAACACGAAGGCTACCGGTCTGCGACGCTTTCTATCACTACCTGAATAGACTAAATATGGACGGACCCGATAACTGAGCGTGAGTTAGTTTGATTGTCAGAAATTTCACCTGCAATTTGGAACGTTTGTGGCCAGTGTAAAATGACTGTCTGAAGTGAACGGTGTCTGCAGGCCAGAGGAATGTTAACAAGTCGTGCACTGAATTCTTGTTTCCTCTGTACTCACGGTAAACAAATTTTGCTTGATTCTACTTCCATATATTTTAAAAATAGTCTCAGAATGTCGTAGCGTTTGCTACCTACTAGTTATCTGATGGGTGTCTTCGAAATAGACTGATTTATTGCCGTCCTTATTGAGGGTAGTCGGACAGTGTTTGTAGGTGAGTTTCATGATTGATGTACCTGACACTGTAAACGTTAGTGAATTTATATGAAGTAGAAGATTTAGCCAGTTCAATCTCGCTTATGTACAGTGCTGCCTCTCACGTAGGAAAACTTTTCGTTGAAACGATGAGGCCTATAGGAATACGTACTCAGTAGGAACCCCCTTCAATCGCTTAGAGATGACACGAAAAGTCATTTCATTCCATTGTTTTCATCCCCAGGTTGATTGCACGGGTTGGTCACTATTCCATGGAGAGCTAGAGGATTTTTTCATCACACCAATGTTGCTTGCATGCAAGAGGAACGAACGAATTAGTGTAATGTGGTGTGTAAAAACGTCTGGACAGTTGTCAGGACGTCCTAGGCTTCTTCATCTCTGCAGAATGACCTTTAAAGCTAGTGGTCGGCAGCCTTCCAACAAGAGCCATTGCTATGCCAACGAGTAAACCGCGGTAAAGAAACAATCCCCAGCTAGGAAACAAAAGAAATGGGAGAGAAATGATCAAAGTAACTGAAACGTATCCCAAATGAAATATTTAACATCAGGCTGCTTACGTCAGCCACGGACTATGACTTGCGGCAGCCGCAGACCGAGAAACGGACCAAACCTACTGTGGCTGACATTCTAGTGATTTACCTAATTTCTCAACACCAAGCCAACACTTGTCCATCTTGTTTTACACCTTTGAGCTCCAGACATATGCCCCCAGACGCCGGAGGCGTCCCAGGTTAGTTACCACCGCCCTAAACTTGTGAATACAAGCTTCTGCTCCATTTCCTATACATCCGCCGCCGTTGACGCACCTTCCTAAGTGTCAGTCGACACTATCCACAACTTCATTATCTTACATTAAACCCACATTATCACGGCAGTCTTTACACTATGAGGCTAGAAGGCGCGATTTGACATACCTGGTTGAGCGCATATGATATCGTCAAATATTTTCTTCGTTGCCTAAAAGTTGACAAACAGCAATACCCTTTCGTCAGCACAATCAAAATTATTTAATCTCTCACCAGCTGGGAGGTTTACACCGGTATTCTATGATTTTGATAAATAGTAGTCCACTGTTTCTTTTATGACAACTTTGAAGAAACATGGCGAAATTGAACAGCCTCGAAGTACGCCACTGTTCGTGCTGAAACTATTAAACATTTCACCGTACACCCTAACCTGAGTTATAGTTTAACAATAAGGTGCCGATAGTATGTTCGACACACTCCTCTGTTTAAGCAACTTTAAAAAGGTAAATCTATCCACTGGATCGAAAGCATCTTTATAATGGCGAATAATTGTTGACTCATTTTACACAAGATCCTGCTGCATCATTTGACAAAGATTGCATCTTCCTGCTGTGTGTGAAGTGATAAATACAACAGAGTAGTGTGATGTGATAATTTTTCACGCGAATGTTTCTAAATATTAGGCGACAATCTGAGAGCAGACATTGAACGTCATCAAAACTCAACAGAACGCATAAGTTCCCGTTTGGTCTTGTGGTTGTTGCAGAAGGTTGGTCTCATACAAATTCTGTGAAACATTGATGCCATATTGTAGCGAAAAGTCGTCCAATAAAGCACAATCTTTATTGTCCAACACGCTAGTTCACGTGCTACGCGCGCGCGCTCGCGTTTATGAGTCAGAATTCTAGCCCACAACACCTCGAGGTTTCCGCTCACGCGTCGTGTGCACTTCTGCGTGGTTTAGGTAGGTGACCGGCGCCTTCTATCCGGGGGTTTTCCGCCTGCCAATCTTCGTCCGTTGGTCCGATCTCGTTGGACGATGACTCGTCCGGTCGCTCGTGTTGTCCTCCATCTACCCACTGTGAGCTTTGACTGGCCTCCACGACCGTGTCGAGATATTCCCCCGAGTGTTGGAATAATCGAGCCTCCAATTTGGTCGTCCATCCTATTTTGCATGCCATGTCTCGCCCGTTGGTCCGATCCGATCGAGCGATAACTAATCCGATTACCCCTGTTGTCCGCCGTCCGATCGTTGAGGGTTTGTGGACGTGCCTCTCCCCGCGTTGAGGCATTCCGCCGAGTGTTTGAATACTCGCCCCTCCGGTCTGACAATCCACCACAATATTACTTTAGGGTGTGTGACCGAATAAACTCACTGGTAGACCGAATACTTCCGACTGACAGACATGCAGACTCCGTCTTTCATTTTAGAACCGCAGACCGTATATTGTGCGCTTGTACTCTAGGCTCAGTGTACTGACTGTCAACCAGGAAATAAAGTTCGACAATTTCAAGCACGATAATTTGATCCTTTCAGTATCCGATTGGCGATGTAGCCTCCGATCCAACAAACGGGGGAGTGGGACATTCGGAAGTAGCCTAGTTTTCGGTACCCTTTTACAATAGAAGGATACCGAGCAGAACAGAATGCTAGGATACGTGAACTCGTTGCATGGTAATGCCAAGGTTTCAAATGATGACTCACGTCACCGCCCCACCATGTCAATGCAGATGATGGTTTTCTGCATGAGTGAGTCGGCTGAGCAGAGGGGGAAAAGAATCCATCATTTGGAATAAACTGGACTGTCACCATTGCACCCATGATGATCGATATGCAACACAAGCTTCTTGGTTCCTAGGTTGAAAGTTGAGAGGGAAAGAGTTTCTTAAAACATTATGATAATTCTTCTGATGCAATCGATATTTTCGTCGAGATATGGGCTAGATGTATCGTTGAGATGGAATGCCATTAGGACATCACTTCCAATCTAGCGAGATCACCATTTACCAACGACCTTTTTTCTTTTGTCCCCGTGCGTCTTCTTAGAAGATGGAGTACTGTGTGCCTAAACTATTATCACCGAACACAGATGTGTTGCTGATAGTGTTGTCTCCGTTATGTGCTTTGGTAAACGTTTTTTATCGGTTAGCTGATTAAACCGGAGGAATAGTGCTTAGTGTTACAAAGGAGTTTCGTTTGGTTTGCTCAGTGAATTTGTGGTCAAATAGGCTGTGCGCTGGCAGCACTGTAGTGGTTGGTTTCAGGTGGTTCTACATTTATTGAGTCACTACACACACTAGAGTTCTCTTATCACTCATCGGATCGATACGATAATGTATAATCTTGTCCATTTCAAATAGCATTCCATGAAACTCTTTTCTGTCAATCACAATGAGGTTTCCGGGACTAGTAGTATTCATGTTCGACCACAGAGGTTATTTTGTTTATAGCTAAAATACTCATTTGTTGAGAGATCATGCGTAAATATGAAATCCGCGTAACGGCGATAGGAAGTGAAATTATAAGTAGCGTCTCTTCTAAGTTACACTGAAATATTTTCAAGGTGAAAGAATATCATGCTATTACTGATGATACTGTCGGTTATGAGTGATCCACTTATCGATGTAGAACACCGTCGGCGGTTTGATGTAGTTCTTTGTTAACCTATATGAGAGAACCGCTGGTAGGTGAATTGGCGTTAGGAAAAAGTTAGCTTTATGAGTCTTGTTCATGGTCTTATTTTGTCATAAACTCGAATGTTTTTAATGTGTGGTGTGTTTGCCTTCTCGTATGTGACAAGAATTGTGAGGTCACGGCAAGGAGTGAGCCTCCACGGCACCCATTGGCCCGTAAGTGAAAGACGAATACTATAGGATGGCACCAATCCAATCTTTCAGTCACAGATGTACAACGCCGAATGAGGTCTGTTAATTCAGCTATCATGATAACTCACTGCAAACAATCGATTAGGCTCAGTTAACTCTGAAGTAATCTAACTTGTCTTGCATTGTTTATAAACTCCGCCGGGATTATCCTCATAGAAATGGACCCGTTTCTATCTCTGTGGAGATTTTATCTGACAGTCCTTTCCGGTTGACTTTCTTAATGAACATGTCCTAGGTTTTTTCTGAGTCCGTCATACTAGTAATTAGTTTGGAGGTGTGGTCTAATCGGTTCATTCGTGTCCAACATACATTTCCAACCCTCTAGACTTACCAACTGATAGTTAGATTACATCATATGTGCCGTTCGCAGTTCAAAACAGCGAATCCTATCGCTAGTAATGTATAAAGCAGCCTTTGTGGCATGCGCAGAGTAAAAAGCAGTGAAAAGCTCTTAGAACAGAATTATCCCCATTTTCAAACTAGGTGGACGGTTGTCTCTTTACGAAACGACTTGTTAACACAACCTAAGTCCAAGCGATTGAGTTTGCGCTTGTGATTGACTTGGGATGTCCACAGATAAAACGTAGATACACTCGTTAGGATTCAACAAAAACCTGGGATATGAATATCATAACTCCAGATTTTTCTACTGTTTAACCTTTTCCTTTCGACCTAAGTTGGACACCCGGTCGCATATCGGGATAAATTCTAGCGTTCGTTCCCACAGCGATACTGCACTGTTGGTTGATATCTTTCGTAAAAGTACATCCACTAGTCACCGCCGTTGAATGCGAGTTCGAACTGAGCTGTGTTACAGTTCTCAATCCGTACGTTTATTCACCCCAGTTGTTGGCGTAAACGCTGGTTCCTCTTTGCGAGTAGGTTCAACTCCGTCTTGCAGTGACCCAAAATGTGGTTATTCTATGGATCCCAGTTATAATCAATGTTCATTGTATGTGTCTTGCACGTAAGTTTAATTGTGTTGATCCAGCTTCGGTGCCATTCCACTCGAATGTGCAATGTTTTGCACACAACGGATTATGTTTTTCTGAGAAGTATTCTAATCAGCCGTTCGAATGACTGTTGTTCTGTGATCCTAGTATAATCGTTCGTTTGAACCAAATGATCCTGTCCTCCGTTTTCTGTAGTTACAATGCGGTGTTTTCTACGCTTTATCTGCCCGTCCTATTTAGTACTGGTTATAACCGTTCATACTGGACTAGACAGTCAAATGCTCTTTTTTTCAGCTACTTTAGAAATATACTGTTCGTTGTTCTCCTGACCGTTGATTTATAATTAATTCCTATTGGAATCTAGAACAAAATTCAGGTACCAGCATGTTTAGGGGCTGGGTGTTGTTATTTCGTCTTTTTTAAAATCTGTCAGATCAGCAATAATTACTAAATAAAATGAACGATCGAATCAGCATGGTCTATCTACTTACGACAATATGGGACTATAGTTTCTCGAATTGCATACCTTGTTTGTCAAAGGACCGGAAGGAAAGCCGTCCTTTTCTTCAACACACTACTTTAGTCATTGTTTGATCATGTCCATCAGGAAGAAATGAGGCAAACTAACTTTCTAATATTACCGTCTTATCTCAACCGTAGTGGCACACAGATACCACCTTATTTAGTTCCCCAAGAAAGCCGATTGGTGATAAGACCGGATGCTAGCCGTACAGCGATGTCCACACTGAATACTGTCTAGGCACAAGATAGTCCACTACAAGTAATTCCGACTAACCATACGGTTAACTGGAGTACACTTACCTAGGTCTGGACAGACTGATACCGTGCAATCCACCAACGTTTCGATGTTGTAGACCACTCTGTCTGCATGACCCGATTAACCACTGTGACCACTAGGCCGAAATTACCACCTGATCGCTTAGTCTTGTTTCTAAGAATGGGTAACACAGTCCATCTGAAGGAGAAAACGTTAATTTGGCGGGCTGGGGACGACATACTGAAACCTAGTTGTAGGAACAACGCTGAGTAATCTGCGTAATATCCTTAATAGCTAAACTACCGAATTTAAAGCTATTAATCTTAATGTATTGTAGTTGAACGGGCATTGGATCGACAGTCACTCATAAGCTCGTTCTGTTTACCGTAACCCCAGCCTTAACCAACATGCCCACATTGCTTGCGAGCCGTCGCGCGCGTGAACGTAGATATGCACAACACAACTTTCCACAACCGACTTAGATCTACTTTGCTTGATGGATCACGTGTACCACATACTCCAACACCTGGTGGGTCTTTGTGAAAACTGGTTACTTCAGTTGTCAGTGTAGTGCTCAAGGTCAGTCCCACCTGTGCATCCACGATTAACCCATCGATCGATCGCAATTGCTCCGTTGATTACTTGTCAGTTCCTCAGTGGGTCGACTACTGCGTAGGTCACTCGATAAAGTTCTCACTTCCACACATGAAGTTTGTAGGCAATCTGCTCGCCATATTTGGACTTTGGGAACATACTTGTATACCTAAAATTCGTAGCATTTGAAACCATTTCGGAGCCGATGGTACGAACTACAAAAGTCTCAAAAAGAAAGTGTCAACCACACTTCACGGAATAGCTGGAGTGTGGATTAAGACCTGCATCACAAAAAACGACAGCAACCAGCGCATCACATGCTTTTTTAGTATGGTCGACATCAATATCACTGTTTGAAAAGAGTGGGTTCGGATGACGCAAATGGACATAGGGGTATACCCAGTCGCTTCATAAGCGAAGGAACACTTCACGGCAAAGCAGTATTGATCTGACTGATTCATACACTTCACCATCACCATAGACAGCAATACATCAGTGGTTCACACTGATACTTCACTGTCACACAACCATGAAGACAAAAAGCAGACCCTCAATAGAAAGAGAGAAGAAAAAAGAAAGGGACGGGAAGGGGACCTAACTACTAAAAATAGCCACGTCTACATTCAAACATACAACATCAAGGCGCCTACACCTTGCAAACAAACAACCGAGCTATGAGTGCAAGCAAGGCGTCATCAGCAAGACAACTTCCTTACGACTTTCACTGTCCCGTCATTAAGTGCACTCACTTTAGACAACTCGGACAAATAACGACAGCATACGCGTCAATGAGCTCGGTTAGCCGCCATCTCAAGCCACCGACTCTCTGAGTCGCGAGGGCTCCAGCCCGGGAGACGAACCCGATCGACGGTTTTCAACCCCTTAGCGAATGATTTCATTTCTCTATGCCAGGTCATCATCTGTCCACCTCGCACCTTGCGCCAATCGGCCGCAGCGTTGGCAAACGGTGCTCGGTGTGGCGGACGACTAGCTGGCATCCTTAGTGCATGGCCTAACCATCGAAGCCTGTGCAAATGTAGCGACCGAACAAAAGAACTCGTTTGACAATCAATGTCAAACACCCGCTTCCTAACCTCCTCGTTGTTCACTCACTGACGTCACCCGATACGAGCGATTGAACGCAGACATCGGTGGTCAAACACCTGAAGACGGTTCACGTCCTCTAACCTGAGCAGTAACGTTTCGCGGCCGTAAAGTAATAGTCCTCACTGTTGCCTTATATTCACGATCCTTAAGACTCAGGGAGATACCTCTCTGTCGCCATAGGTGTCTCAGATTAGCGAACACCCCTCTAGCCCTGGAAATACGCGCTTCTATTTCATTCCCTACACTTCCGCCGCCGCTGATGCAGCTTCCCAGGTATACAAGCAGGTTAACAACCTCCATGACTTCATTATCTAACATTAAATCTACGTAATCCTAGCAATCTTTCAGAAGCACTACCGGTTGTTAAATGTGAAAGGTCCCATACATCCGATAATACCCGATTCCACCAATTGTGGACGTTTTTGCGAGTCACCTAACGATAGTAACATGGTGCCCCTTCTCAAAAGTAATTCATTTCGGTGGAGAACAGATGAAATGGCCGAAAATGCTGACAAAACATTGACAAGTGAAGTTCGTTGCAGACGGCCGTATCAATTTACCGAGGCAAGTAATTGTTGCAGTTTTCAAAAGTTCGATTAGCAAAATGAGACCGGTTCAAGAATCTCGAATTGCAGAGCAGCTATAAGTACACAGGAGGAGGATTTAATCTTCCTTATCGTCGAAGTGTTTCCGATAAGAAATCTTATGTACATACGAAAGGGATGAGACAGCATCAACGAGATTGTGACCGATTTACCTCCTCGTTGAAAAAAACTGAACACAACGCACTACAGTACATTGTAAACCAAAGATTTCGTTGTTAGACGTCCACGCGTTCTGTTCATTAATACATCACCAAATACCAATACTGCGATAAACAGCATAAAACCCCACGCTCTGAATTCCTATTTCAACAGCCCTGTATTCAGAATGAAGACTTCCAACGCTTGTTGTGCCATTCAGAGGGACGGCAGCCAACGAACTGAAATTGTGCGATACGTTTTTAGACTTTGAAAATGGTATACAATTTCAACAAGAATGGAACGTCTGACTTAGTGAAACATCAAGATCAAGCCAGCTGCCCCTGCAGTTCTGTGAAGGCTAACATACCTCAGAAGCAACACTGATCGTCCAAAGCTGTTCTAGTTTCCAAGTCTGAATATGTCAGAACAAAATATGATCTTCAAATCCTGAGTTAATTATCTGCAATCCAGACTTGGTAAGATATCTGTTCATAAACACTTGCAATGAGGAAACAATGATGGGGGAGCCGACCTCATTACCAGCACCTAGCTGAGTACCAGGTTCAACAAATCATGGCAGGAATATTAGTTGAAGAGAGAACTTTATCTAGAAGCGTGCAAAAAAGCTCAAATTTACTGTCTTGCAAATCGCATTTGATAGCAGCAGGTCGCCAAAATTTATTAGAACATCAAAATAAATTTCAAACTTATGAACGCTAGGGCCTGACACTCCTAGGTAATTTCCGACCTGTTACTGACAGGTTGATTTTATTGCACCAAGTTCGTGCACTGGAGTGGCCTTCAAACATGTGGCTATACGAAGGATTAATCTAGATACTACGCCCAGGTACATGTGCCGTGAGGAAACGACAGCACTGCGACAAATTTCGAAACCACCGAGTTGGTCACTTATCAATCCACGGTCTGTCCAGCAGGAAACCCAGATCAGATGAACGGGACCAACTTGAGTGCTCAGCTAGTATCCGTATCAATTAATGGTGGTGACCTACAGTTTACATCGCAATACACAATAACACATTTTCACTTAAACAGTTCCGAACTAGAAAGTAAGTTGTTCCGTCCGCAAAACTGCTCACAGTATCACGTATGAAAAGACAGACACGAAATCCTTGCGGCCTTCCTTACTCACCCGCTAGCTCTTTAGTAAGTACAATATCATGACTTGTTTTTGTTGGTCGATCAGAAAACTTCACACACAACTGGCGAGACGTGAGCGAAACAACTGACAGTAATTGGTTAGAGAACATTCAAGGTTGTCATGTCTGGAACTCGAAACGTCCTAAGTGGAGCCCAAGCCACTTTCTTCGAAGTGTTTGGAGTACAATCATGAAACTTGTTGCTGGCCATTGTGTTAATCCAAAAAATCACACATTCAAAAGCGTAGTACTCTGTAGTGAAAGTATCATAAATTGGACGATTATCAACTGGCGGTTTGGCACACGTTTCGTAAGCTGCCCAAGATGAAGTCCTACTCCTTGCACCTGCTGTAGCTCCCAAAAGGGTGGATGAAAGCAGCAGAGCCACTGCTTCCGTTTCCAGAAAGGCACGGATGTCTTTACAGGTTCCCCACGTTCACCGCAGCACTCGCGCGCAATGCCCTAAAATCCATCATGTCGCTAGAGATTTGCACCGCATCCGCCATTTCAAACATCGATATGCCACAGAAGATTCGAAACAATGTATATTGTGAAACTGAAATATCGTGTGACGGAATGAACGGCTGCAAGATTGTACTGGAAACTGAAGCAATGTTGACAAACTGGATATGACATAGCTGCAGATCATCCAATAATGAGTTGTTCAACCTTTTTGAGTCGATTACCCTTTCACATCTGAACATCAAAACGGTAAAGGTTGTGTACGCAACAGCCGGACAAGAACTAAACATGCACGGCAAAGCTCCGCATCACTACTGTAACCACAGCTGATAATTTGGAAACCCACTTTAATCACGAGTGCTTAGGGGGAGAAGCACCAGCTACAGAATCCCATTATTTCAAGCCGAGGTTTGTTTGTTCATAACGTGACTTACACTCTGTGACGTAACAACAAACTACGACTAAACAGACCGATGGATCGCGCAGAAGGAAAAGCAATCGAAGCAGTCCACCGAACATGAAGTGAGAAACACTACAGCACGTAATCCCTTCGCTGTCACGACACCGCCACAAATGCAAAGGAAATTATTCAAAAGAATAAGTGCACCAGACAAAACCGATCCCAGGTTGATTGTAAACCTATACCAAAGGCAGCGGCAAAAGACAAACAAATAGTGAACATACGATGACTCAATAATCCAAAAGCGTACACAAACATTAAAAGTTATGCGGTAAACATCGCATCATAAATGTGTAAAACGAGCCCCCCGTCCAAAAAAGGAACCTGAAAATCTGCAAATTTAGCTCATTGCTAAGGCACACACGTGTATTGTTAATCAACACGCACGTGCTCGCGGAAAAATCGGCTGATTGATTGCTTTAGAAGTCATATTTGCGTCAAAAACGCCGCAGAATATGCAATTACGAAGAAACATACACGTCCATGCAAGTTCCTTAGACATGAAAAATATTCATAACTGGCAGTGATAATCAAGATGAGAACAAAGAAAATACATCTAGCAGAAGCCAAGCAGATAAAAACAAGCAACAAAACCTGTGAGCGAAATAGATCGGAATGGAGACGAGGTCTGATCAGTCAAACAACTGAGTGGACAGAGAAGGCACCAAAAGGAATGTTGCGAAAAGGGAAATTAGAAGCAATCAGCTCCATAGTGCACTGGCATTTCCTATCAAGGCAAGGAAGTTGTAAGGCATTCGATGACAGGTAATAGAGCAAAGGGTTGGGGTGTTACATGGACTCAAATTGATCAACACGTTTTTTCGTATTTCCTTGACGGATAGCGTGCAGGGTACGATATTTGTCCATGCCACGACTTACGTTCTCTTCGTATCGAATGTCAACCTGTTGCAGTTTTCGTCGATCTCGAGTCGGATCCAGCTCACGCCTCATCATTTCCAGACGCTTCGCGTGGTCCATGTCCGTCACCGTTAACGCTTGTCGATCATCCTCCGGTTTCTGTAGACCGTCAAGACACTGCAACTCTTGTTCTGGAATCCAAAGTATTGACAAAAATGCAGATATTGACGGGCGGAAGAAATGCGCGTATGTTAAGATGCAAGTAGATGTGAGATTGTACATCGTTCGTCGTTATTCGTTCTTGGGTGAAGAGGCAGTCATCGTGGCTGACTAAATAAGCCGTGTGACATTTACAAACATTTGAAAACGATCTTGATAGGTGACACTGAGAAATTGAGGCATACAAACACACAGCGCAAACACATGTGAGCCGCAGGTTAACCGAAAAGCACCACGTAGGTGAGCAACAGAAGCGATCTTAGTTCGATTCGATGACTGAGTATAGGTCAGGTTACATGATTCCGAACCATCAGGAATACTAGTTCTTCAAGTACTTGCAAAGCTTTAGTGGAACCAAATAGGTTCACAGATCTGCAAATGGCAGAGGGAGATCAAATGCCTACGTGTTGTTGTCTTAACGTTGACCAGATAATGAAGTTCATTCGACAGATCATCTAACCATGCAAACACAGTGAAGTAGCAAGGCCGGTGGCATACATTTCCAAACAAGTCGACCACAGTGACCAAAGCCAAAGAACGCGTGCGTATAACTGTCACCACAACTGGCAAGCGCTGCGTCACTTGCGGTTCCAATTACACCCCGTATTCAGTGTAAACCTAAATGAATAAGGCCAGAAGATGTAAAGTGGAGGGTCTTTGCCGTCCAACTAACCAGTACTGGTCAGAACAGTGTGAAAAGGAAATGCTTATTCCTCGGAAACAAGGAAATAGATTCCAATGACAGGATCCAGGTTAGGAAGAAAGATATTAAAAAATGAGAAAAGAATGTCCATAGGAGAGTATAGATAATTTCATTTCACGCGGGATTAGGAAGAGAGAGAAAAGTTGAATTTGGACTAAACCCACACAAAACCTTTAGCATGCAGCTGGAAAAAAAAGGTAGCAGGCCACTATGATCATATTTTCTGACTGCGAGAGCGGGTGATTAACCAAAAGATGCTTCTCGGTTGACAGTGTGAAGTATCCCACAAAGACAGATATACTTGTCTGGAAACTGTGAGTGCTAAGGTAAATTAGGGGTAATCAATGCTCTTCTTAAATCAATTTTCAGGTCAACTTAGGTGGTTTCGTTGTTCAGAAACAAGTCCAAGACAGCGTATGCTAAGCAGTGGAGGGTTCACAGGTAAAACTGTGGACAGTCACAAGATTGCGCACAAAAACCAACTGGAATAATTGCAGATTCAAATCACAATACCTCGATAAGTAGGCCGATTGCTGTGTAAATAACTCAAGCAATGGGAACGTGCTATCAACACGTAAGACACTGCCAGAGCAAATCTGGCATACAGGAAAAATGGTATCACTAACCCCCGGAGTCCCGCCTCAAGTCGCCGTTGATAGGGCTGAGATCCAGCCTTTTCGCTAGCTCAATCTCAAGCATATGCTTTTCTGCTGCTTGCTCCTCGATCAATCTTTGCTGTTGCTCGATTTGCTCCATCACCATATCCCGCTCCTGACGCAAATGCAGACGTTCGTCTACAGAGGCGGCACTTTCCTTGAATGTGAGAGGAAATAACAACACAACTCTTATTGTGTAATGAACTGATAAACAAAAAAGTATGAATTGTGCAGCTTGTCTTAGTCGCAAGCGAACATTTGTAGTTGTAGTGACTGTCGTCAATCCGACTGTTCGTGTCTACCTAAAAAGATGGGATACTGATAACACGGTGCGGTTCATGTGAAATGTTGAGTTCCTCTACTCGGTTGACTTCCGGGTGCTATCAAAAGGTGAACAACAAGAAAACTAAGAACCAAACTGACACCATAAGAAACAAGGGAAGGCATGTTTATACGACCATTTTTCGAAGACTGAGTAAATGTAAGGGCAGAAGCTGAAAACGATAGCAAAGGGGAAAAGTTACGTAAAAAAGAATGGGATTCACAGACTGAGTGTGCTTACCACGAATGAATCCTAAGTAAAAAAAAAGAGCATGGGGGAATTTGATTTTCATGTAGTTTTCATCACTGCACAATGTGTTTCAGCAAAAAATAGTACGTTCGCCACTGTGGTCTGTACTGCAAACATGAGAATAATAAGAGAAATTAACTTCAGAATATTTTAATCGCTTCTACTGCAACAACAGGTTATTCTAGATTATTTCTATGCCACCTGTTAATACTCCAGTAGTCTTAATGGCCCTGAGTTGTTAGTTTGCATTGGGTACGGTTACATGAAGAAACCGGAGAGGATAAAAACAACTATGTTGGCCATCCAGTCGAAGATAGCACTCACAGAACCGGCAGATAAAAGCTTGGACGACAGCACATCAGTTATCGAATCGAACTTCGTATCTCTAGCAAAATAGTCCAAGCGCGGTAGACGCTGGAGAATGCACAGCGAACGGCAATCTCCCATAGATACATAGTTAAAAACGACACATATACATACATTTGTCCTCACCATCCAAAAGCCTGGTCCGTTTCCAGACAGAAAAGCACAGTGGTGTTCGTACATGAGCAAATGAGATTATGACTAGAGGGAACTGTAATCTTTCGAGGAACTCTTTTTCGGCAAACTAAGACATTACACTTCGCTGAAGCAGGCATAAAGAAAACCAGTCATAGGGGAAACGTGTTTGAAAATTGCTAGGCAAGTAGCAGACAACCCTGGAACTTGTACAACAGAGCGGCGACGGTTTTCATAGTCCACAACCACGTGGTTGCTTGGCTGTCTTAAGACTTCTTTTAACCGTGAGCGGTCGCAACGAAACGAGGCGCAGAGGAAGGTGCTTCGTTTATATGGAGTGCGTGGCCCAAACGGCGTGGATTACGCACTTTTGCTGTCACGATAACCCAGTATGAAGTGAGGAATTTCTCAAAAGCAGATCGAGGGACTGTGGGGTAGCTCACACATTCAACTCGACTTATATAAGCTAACTGAGGGAGATAATGGTACCGGAACAGAAATTTTACATGTATCTCCCGAATGGATTAGCCAGATCGTAGGGATTTGGATGAAAAAGGTTCACGAATGTCTTTGCTATCTCTAGCAATATTACAATCTGGTGAAAAGCATCACCCATGCAAGTAAATCGAGCGATAGCCTAAAGCGGTCTTCCTGTAACAACGGAATGATGTTTAGAACATGTCAAAGTTTGAAACAAAACCTTGTAACTTTGAGGCACAAAATGTCCTCATCAACATAGTCACCGACAAAAGTACATCACACCAGAGGTTGAATAACGCTTACTGCCATATTAACATGGAATTACTGATAAGTAGTTTGGCAGATTTGATAATTTAGAAGAGATCCATTTGCGAAAAATCTGGACTTCGGCTGGATTCGAACCAGTGAAGAGAGATCGGACAACCCTGACGTAAGGAGCTGCTCGAGGTATCCGTCTTTAAATAAGCATTTCGCGCTTGGAGCATACATATCACGATACTTCCGTGAAACCCTTCACTACGGACGAAGCACCTTCGGAGAATGAGGAATACCAGTCACAGCATACATAAGTAGCATGAACACTGAAGAACTTACAAGTTCAAGCTGTTGATTAACCTCCTCCAGACGACGCTGCATAGCCTGCAATTCCATCCGTACGCGCTTCTCTTCTTCCAACTGTGACTCCAATTTCTTCACCTTGAGTTGATAATCGGTCAAAGTGGACTGAGAAATTTCATAGGCGATCTCTTGTTCCTGCATCGCCCGTTCCATCTTTAGGTAACGCTCTTCCATCAGTTCCCGAGAACGCCGTTCAGCAAGTAGCCTTTCTCTGCATCGAAACATGGATTATCGAGAGCATGAAGTGATATTATTTGCAAGAAACGGGTGCACTTGCAATACTCCTTTGTGCATCATTCGACCTAATGCATTTGAATTGCTCCAACCCACCCTAAACGATACCCTGCAATACATCCTAGTTGAGTGCACACATCTTCGTAATCCAGTCAACATCCGCTATAAAGTGAACACTTAGAAGCATGCCCCATTTCTCAACCAAACACAAGTATGTAATTAAGTGCAGTCACAACAGGGAACGTTTTAAATCGTGACGCAGTTAGAAATATAACGAAAGCTTGGTTCAGTGAGTAGGCACGTCAGATCAGGTATGGGTTGGATACGGTTGACCACCCAAGCACAGAAAAAGCTCGAGTTTATTGGGACCATTCAGATCATTCGGTATACTCATATAGTAACATGTGTAAAATGTAACCCCAAGCCAACAAGTCAATCCCAAGACAGCACATCGTAAGACCGTCTGACGAAACTATTCAGAGAGGAACCTAGAAACTCAGTCGACACGGCTTGTGTGCTGGGGACAGAAAAAATCAATCTACTTGAGGCAAATGGTCAGAGGCTGAAAGCGCAATTGTGCGCTGATACTCTATGACTACCACATTTCAGGACTAACGCCAGTAACTAGCAATTTCGTCGCCGACATTGCTCAAGTAACAAACAGCCAACTTACCGTTCCATATCACGAGCGTTCTTCATCTCTTTCGCTTGGGCTTTCATCTGCTGAACTTCAATCGAGTCAGGACCACGTCGACGAGCGTACAGCTCATGATTACCAGTACACAAAGCCAGAACGAGTTTACATGTCGATGTGCTATCACAGTAGAATACCAGATCCTACGAACACGAATTGGGATACGCCAAAGAAAATAAGGAATGTCACGTGTGGATATGAGTCGAAGGCAACGAAAAACGGAGAGAAAGCAAAGGATCTTCAGAAATCGGAGGCGATAATAGAGGAGGGAAAATGTCTTTCGAAACAAATATTCACAATATAAGCATCATCAGGGCAAAAATGTTTATTAAACCCTATGGTTGCGACTCCCAGGTCGTAAGTCCTACTCCACGGCGCGGGCTGATGATACCCAACATTTAAAAGGCTGAGCACGATTTTACTGATCACTGGGAGCAACTGCTTGCAGGTCCATTACGCTCCGGAACCCTGCCAGAAAACCCGAAAAGTCGTACGAAAACAAGTCTTGACGTTGAAGCCTTTACGCTCAGAACCCGAACCAATTACTGGCTATCAGACAATAGCGCCCAGCCTAAACCAGCATAACGCACAACGAGGTGGTCTGAGTCAATGACGTTTATTCTTATGTTAGGCTTTATGATCAATTCACAGTGAAGCTTCTCGTATTCGGATTTAGTCCACTGGATATAAAACGCATCTATTGTCATCATCATCACCATAACACCCGTGAGCCTGAGCAAAGGTATTGTGGCTCGGACCGCCGTTCACCTCCTTGACGTGTAATATCCGAGAAGAAAACGTTGTCAGAAAGGCTGAAAAGTAATAAAAGAAGACTGAGCTGAAGAGCTACAAATTGCATGAATGCAGATAGGCCATTGACTGCAGTACACTGCCATCTCGGATAGCCTCTCTAATAAGCGATTTCAGTATTCACGAGGAGCGCAACCGGATAAGGGATACTTCCCCACTCTACTCAATGGAATGGTCGGGATCTTCATATTTCGTGACGATGCTTTCGCCAGAACACCACGCGATCTTACCCAACTGTTGGTGGTCTCAGTATATAAGGTCCCGTATGATAAACGCCCAGCCGATATGCGGATTACGTGAACCAACCAACGCAGCGTAATTAACTGACCAGCCGATTGGGCATCACAAGAGTTCTGAAGTACGCGCTGGCGAGCGGCCGTATTGCTGACACGACCAGTCCACTTAATGTGGGCTAACTGGCGGAGACAACGATGTTCAAACACGCCGAATGTGTTGATCTCCTCGGTGCGTACGGGCCATATTTCCGAACAACAGAGCAAAACAAAATGCATACAAGTATTTTATATCCTCCCTTTTAACGATAATCGGACGGATTTTCGATGCCACAGATGACGCAGGCTAGTAAAGACAGTTCGTGCCTTTGCTAACCTTGCTGATATCTCATCAACAATATTACAAACTGACAAGACAATGCCAACCAAGTGAAAATGTCCGGTCTCAAACGGATTGCCTACAATAAGAAACGCAGCAGTGGGAATGCTCCGATCTTGAAGCAGCACTTTATCTTTTGAAGGCGTGAAGCGCATTCCATACAAACTATCCCGGCCATTCACCTTGTCCAGAACGGTATGTACTTCTTCTGAAGGGGGGCTAAATAAGACAATGTCATCCGTATACTCCACGTCGGTCAATCTAGTGTCAAGAAGCAGCTCAACATTAAGCTCACAGGAGTACCCAAGCGCACATTCCATAATGTCATTAATGATAAAACTGAACAGGAAGAAGGAAATCGGACACCCCTGACGAACACCACTAGAAGTGATGAACACCCGAGACAGTTGTCCTCAAACCCTCTGCTTCCAAAATGAGGTATACAGCGATCTCAACAGATTCACTTATTTCCCTGATATTCTCATGTGAAGCAGACACCTCCAGATGAATCAACGAGCAGCGGAATCGAAAGCAGTCTTGAGGCCTAAAAAGACCACGACTATTGGCTACCTGTAACAGTGTCGATAAACCAACGTCCGTCGCAAAATAAAAGTGGGACTAATGCACCCTCGACCGACCGAAATCTTAATTGTTCTTCGCGTATCTGATCTTCTCTAGGCTTACTGAACCTACGTAACGTAAGACCAGTGAGTAACTTGAATGCAACGAACACTTGACTGATGCCTGTGATTGTCACATAGATTTCGGACCTCCTTAGGGGAACGGGTATTACTGTTGATAGCTATCAATCATGAGATACTTCTGCAGACTCCTAAATTGTCTGATGGAGTTTCGTCAGTTCTGATATTGACTTCTCCAACGATCCTTGAAAAGAGGACGGGAAAGAAGGTATGGCTTAGGAGCCATGTTAAGCTTCAATAAATTCAGTCTCAGGACCACTCCTGCTTCCGGTGGAGGACCGTCTGGAAAGCAATAATTGACCATTCGGACCCCGTTGTCTACATGGTCTGGTTGAGGCCAGTTGAACTGTTCGTCAAAATGATCATCTCATTTGTCAAGTCAATGCGATTGGCTGGTGATATATGAACCATCTGCTTCATACATGGTCTCACCTACACCGTCTCGACGGCCAGTACAACCGCGGATCAGGAAAAAGGCTTTCTGCTATTCCTAGATAAAAGGGCTCTCTCCATCTCTTTCGATTGTTCGACCAAGTAGTGTCCATGGTCTTTTTGCAAACTTCTGATCAGCTTGCGTTTAAACCCTCGATTGTCGTAATCATATTCAGAGATAGGTGGAATCAGATGATACTGATTCATGAGGTTTATCCATGTGACACAAATCCGGTTCTATCGCAACTGCACAGTTTCTTCAAAACATACATCCTCACGGCAAGCAATCATAACTGCTGCGATCTGTTACCGGTGTTCACCACGTTCTCTCACCTGGCTCGAACTTGACAATTTCTGTTCGTCAATGCTTCCTGGTAAGTGTTCTTCACACTCTCCCGTTCGAAATCTAGTTAACTATCACGTTCACTACATTGTTACCTTGTTAATTACCTTGTATAATATCTAGGCAAATAACAAAGCAAAACGGGCAGGCCCAACAGCATGATCTGAATCCAGGCGGTCGCTCCAAAAAGCGACAGCCTTTAACATGATGGCACTACCTGTAATTGATTGATGTGTTATCCAGCTGTATCCACGGCTGAGAAGCACACGAAGATCTCCATGTAACACAGTGCATCTTCGTGTGTTGGAATGCGGTGCCCGAAATACAGAGAACATGGGATGTTCACAGCTGCAGCGGTTTCTTGCTATTGTCAATGCGTTGTGCTCGGACACCAAACATACCACCTTTTCCTTTGGAGAAAGACGACCTAGCTGAGCATTAAGATCGCCAGCTAGTACGGTGATGTCAGTGTTGAGGCTGCATTAGAAGGTCAACGAGGGCGTCGCAGAACACATCTCTGGCAGCATCCGAACAGCTGTCCGTTGGAGCACACACTGATACACTAAATATACAACGCTTCTGAGCTTTGCGTTGATAGATTTCAACTGATGTACTGAGTCTGACAGCACACAGGTGACTGTTCACTGGGATCCAACCCAGCGAACAATGTTCCGATCTGAAACTCAGTGCAATTCCCACCCCAGCCAGACCACGAGATTCGAATTCGGCGACAGCAGGAATCTTGAGAGAGAGGCGCTTGGATCGACAGTTACCTACAGGTCAGCTCAAGTGAAAAACGGTGCAAGAGTTGTAGACTTTAGTCTCCAACACACGGCACACATCAAACTCCAGACCTGGGAGAATACTTGCCAGAGCAGCTTGCTGACCGACTTGCCAGGGAGTGCGGACATGGAAGACGTCAACGTTTATCGGTTGACTAATGTCACTGCTGGGAGAAAAATAACTTCTGATACTTCCCGGCCGTTTATGCCGCGGGAGGGGGTCGACTTGAGGGACCCCATCTCGAGTCTCTGACAGAAAAATCTGACGTGCGAGACAACAAGATACCCAGCTTTCTTGGCAGGCTCCATCCGGGGCCAATGACTCGAATCTGACTCACTTGGCAGTGAGGGGCTTGCCTAGTCCGAGGGCACAGTGAGTAAGACCTTGACGTCTCATTCTGAGCACTGCTGCGCGCAGTGGATGTATTCGAAGCCACAGCAGACTTTCGAATGAAGCCGATGGTGTTTCGATCGTATTGCATGACATGCCGACGGCCATGGTCAATTGCTGAGCGATTCAAGTGTCCTTTGTTTCAGGGTATCTATTCTAATACCTTTGATCCTCATCCGGACGACAGCAATGCCGCAACTATCAAATGACAGTTCTGCTGCACGTTCACTACCTAGACACTCCTAAGCAGTCATCAGTTTAACATACAACCCGATGAGTTCAACCGTACTTCGTCTGGCCGCTCCCTTTTGGTCTATCCAACAAGATTGCGCCTGACAAGACCGAAGTCCAAGTCAACATAGCCATATGGATCGATGCAGTGCACATGCACGGCCACCGCGTCAAGGCAGCAGAATAAATCAGGACGCATGTATTATACGTGTTCGATATGCTTCAACGTCGTATAACAACGAACTGTACTTCCGTTATTTCATATTCTGCCCGTTTTACATGAGAAGATTGAAATCGGAACTGGAGTGCGCTCTCGTCTCAATAATTTTGTCTTACAGTTTCGGAACATAACTTTCACTTTGGTGCTGGACTCCTACTTTCTGTATGAATTAAGAGACAAGTTTACGTCACTCGTATGCGCATGTGATAGACAGGCCGATGAATCTCAGCTTCGCATTACCGCCACCTAACTAACAAGACTAAGGGTTCGCCTTTTATATGACACATCTGTTACAAAGTAAGACACTTCGCTGTTAGTCGGGTGTCGTCAAGCTGCTTAAACCTAGATAGGAGCACACGAGTTAACACAGGCTCCAACTGCCAACGGCATGGTTAACCTGCAACCGCGTCATCACTGCCGATAAAACTTTGAGATCAGGCCGTCACTTGTCTGGAGACGCCGGTGAATATCTTTAGTGTAGAATTGCCGAGTACGACCTAATTAAAAAGCCGTCTACATGTACCTAATTGGCATGCTGTGTACTGTTATTTGAGAGCTTGACAGTTAAGAGTGCACATAGTAATAAAAAAAAGTAAACAATGCTGTCAGAATGAGTTTGCCCTGAGGGTACAAAGCTTTCCGCTCGAGTGTATCAGCGCTGAGATAATCCACGTTCGTATAAGTCATCGCTTTCGAGAATAAAGCGACAGCAAAATTATTTCAAAATTGAATACGACTCACACTTGGTCGCAGCCTTCGCATTCAGATAGACGTTCCGGCTAACCCACTTTGAAAGGAAGCACCAGACTCGAGTTTCGCTCTTATTAGGGCTCATCAGTAGTGTATATCTTTGTCCGAATCGGAGTATGTACTATGACCCTCTTGATTGTGAGACCAGCGTGTTAAACACAACGATACCCATCTCCCAATAGGCATGACCGAATAATCAAAATAAGTAAAATCACTTATCCAAGATTGTGTTACAAATTCATTTTATTGTGTCATGGGAATAAGTGCAGAGGTTCAAGGTAAAACAGGATATTCTAGGGTTTACGTGTATCGGGCGTATAACGTGGTTCACGGAAAATAAAATTACGCGGAGGACACTATCTAAGCTGGTGATTAGCCTGATTCATAGAAGATACCTCCGTTGAATTATTAGGACGAAGTGGATGAGCGGTTCGTCGTGAACCACTGGCGGGAAAATGCTTGCATGTAGTTAACCGCTACCAGTGTCTGTAATTCTCTCGATGGCATAATATCAAAAACTTTGTCACTGTACAGGCATACGGTTACTGCACTGTTCAGCTAGTGTGACCGGCAGATCAAGCCACCTATGAGGTAATCCACCTAGGCTAACGCACCCATGTCAGGGTGGATGTACAGCGGGTCGTCAACCCAAGACACAATTCATCTACGCCTGTAAATAATGGTCCATTTGCCACTCCGGGTTTTACAGTCTAACCTTCAACTGCCACGATACCCATCGGGCTGTTTCTGTAGGACCCACAAAAAGAGGGTACGTCGATTTGCTCGACCGTTCAGATGACGACCGAAGTCAACGTCCAACCGAGAGGATTACCAATGCACTGACAGACAGGCGACAAGAATGCTAGATACGTTGACACTTGGAGAAAATTGCGTATACCTGAGCTGTATGTACACCGTGTGCACAAATCTGCGGATACAGTGTCAACCGCATACGGTACAAGTGCAGGTTGAGCAAACAGGGTGGTACTAGCTAGTATCTGATCAGACTGGCAAGCTGCAATCAGGTTAGCCCTGCTTACTCCCTGTATCCGCCGTGTACGTATCTCCTCGCTTCGTATGAATCGGCCAACCGTTGTATCCGCCACACTATCCGTGTGCAAATCAGCGATTTGTACTCACCATTGAACCATATGCAGTAAACTTCGTGAAACCTTTTAGAGCATCTTAAACCGATGGGCCATGCGAAAATATCGAAACACACGCAATCGATATCCCGTCATCTTAAAATTGAAATGGTATGGATTAAGGTGCAACGAAGAAGCTGGAACACAAAGCTGATTGGTAAACAATCTTATCAACGGCATTGAGGAGTATTTTATTCACACTTAGATTCCTACTGTCTATGGCGCAGATTAAATGTCAGTTTCCGGAGGTCCTCAGCTGCAACCGTTTAGACTGTTCTTACAGTGTGTTGTACCTACCAGGCCTCGGAATCCTTTCTTCTATCTCTTCTAGTGCGACAAAACAGACGCGACGAAACAAACAATACCCTTCACCATAATCTAATATTTGGGCGAATTTCAAGAAATCAAAGGAGGTACAAGTGAACGAAAAGTGCTATCGTACAGGATAGTAACCTGCCTATGAACTACATGCTGAATGTGTTCGGTGCACCTTCATGTTGCTAGCGAGGTTGCTAGGCAATGCCCGCAAATTCTAATAGATGTTGGGTGAACTTGGCTGATCGAATTACACAACGTCCATTTTGGTCCAACGACATGGTATTCTACAAGAGGATAAGGCAAGTTGGACAATACACTAGTATGGTAACGAGCACGTTAACTGATATTCCTTGCAGCAACCAGGTGGACAACGGCTAACGGTTGTGCGAGCAAGCTGAACTCACGCTAGACGGCGATCGGAATTGGTAGGTGGCGCATTAGCTGCCGAAGTTAGTAGTCATCAGAAACAGACCGTTAGTAGCACATACTGAGACGAGCACCGTTAGAAAACTGGCCTTTCAAGTCGTGTTTGTCAGCATCTAATCTGTTTGCCTGAGTATAAATGCATTTAGCAAGTACGTGAGCTTTACTATGAAAAAATGAGCGTACTGTGCATCCGCGTGCTTTGTCTTCTCGTACGGCTGTGAAAGGTTACTTATTCAAGTGGAAGACTTTCGCCGAGTATTCAGTCCTGACAGTCAATGATTGCGCATCACTGTCAACTTGTATGATATGATTACAATGTGGCAGATAACGCATCTCCAGGGATAGCAACGCGACTTTTCGTCATCGATTTTCTTGACTCGGATACTGGCTTCGTATGTCATCACTATCGTACTTGTCAAGCCTTATTTTCGGAGCCCGGGGTCGGTTGGAAGACAGTAATCAGGGTAATGATTCGACGCCGATATAAGAAACACTCAACCCTGAGACTTGTTTTCATCGACTCTGCGTTTCTGTGATTGAAGACCAAAGTAACGAGAATACTTGTGGTTACGGATATTGTCACATGCAGCTCAATAACGCCTGAGTGGATAGTATGCCTTTAACACATCTTTGTGTAACATCACACGTAATTATGTATTAGGTCGTAGTATTTATAGACAAGTTTAAATGCAACGTCCAATCCGTAAATTGGAGAAATAATATATCATCATCATCATCATCATAACTGATGATGCTTGACTGTCAAACAGTAATGGAAAATTTTAGGGATAGAAAAAATTGCAGACAGTCGTTTATGCGCAACGAGACAATGTTACCAAAATTTAAATGACCGATCTACGTCATGTATTATCCGATTCACCAAACCTGCATAAGTGAATCCGCATTGCCCCACTGAATACTTCTGATCCTACTAAAAAGATGGAACAAAGTAACAGTGTCCACCAATTTACTGTACACCATCCCAATACGGAAAAACTCATACAATCACAAAAAATGGCTTTAGAACCCAGTAAGTTAAATACCCACCTTTGCTGTAGTATCCGTTGGCTTTACGGTAAATTTGCAGTGGCTGTAGGCCAATTTTCGAGCCTCGTTCCAGGGAAAACTAACTTTCGGTGTAAGTCTGAAACAGTCGAGAGTAGGTGCGATATCACGTTACATTTTCTAAACAAAGCTAATGAATATTCAAGGATGTTCACTACAAACTCACATGCACAGCGACTACATTTCACGTCTTAGTCAAGATGGTTGTTAAATTTTTAGATGCTAGGCTACATGGTGTTTAGTGTCAATCGACATAATAGGTCACAAATGAAAGGAATGCTGCTAATCTGTATAAATCTAAACAGAATCTGTCCATGCAACCGACCTCAACCTTGTAACCGCGTTGCAGTCGGAGTTAATTTCTGTAAGCCACTTCGGGCTTCTTGATAGAAGTTGCAGCAACGAAATTTATAGTAGCCATTCATCACTTACGTTCGCCTCGAAAATGCGGTCCGGTTTCAGTCATCTTTTCCATAATGATCCTTCCAAATTACGCCCGGCTCCAAATTGTTGCATGACTTTACCCATGCCTGAGTTTTTGTTGTTTTTTTATCTAACTTACTTACTGAATAATCCCTATGCCATACACAAAACTTACTCACAAATCTGAACGAGGGGTTCTGTGTGTCTGCCGAAGACGCTATAATGAAAGTACTGAATGATCACTTTCTGAAATGCATACAGAGATTTCCTTACTTAACTATAAAAAAGGAAGTTAAACACAAGTATTGGTACGTACCCCTAGCAACTTTTTGACGATTTTTAACGGCTAGAAGGAATGTGATGAGCCTTTCAATGAGGGTCAAGTTCTATTACGTTTCAGTTCTCACATTTTGGAGTTCATATGTCTCGACCTAAAAATTCAGTTCTAAACCATTACAACGCAAGGTGTTGACCACCTAGTGAAGGCAACCAGTCGGAGAGCTTGAGTACAGAACATGCGAGCGGTTGTAAGTAGCCGTAGGAGTATCTGCATAAGCGTTTACTTGAAGGACATTTTTGACTTCGTAAGGAAGCACAGTGTAACTGATAGTTGGCAACTGATGTCAGGCTACTCATGACTGGTGTGGACGTTATCAACTACAGCATCTTTTACTTCTTAAGAAGATACGCACTTTAACAGTTAGTGACAGTTCAACAAAAAAAGGCAGCATCGGTGCTTCGGGTCAAAGATCCATGTAGTGAAACGGAATACACAGTTGAGACCGAGGGAGGAACGGACGATGAACAAAATGCTGTCAAGAAACGGGGATCGATAAATAATTGTTGACGGTAACGACTAGAAAATACTACGTGGATTTCTGTGGCCTCAAATGTGTTGACTACTGTAGTTTGGAACAACGAGTAACAACGTACAACTCCGCAGTCACGGTAACAAAGGTGTGTTAAATTAACTGAATGGCAGGAAATATGCTGAATGTAACAGATGAATAATCCAAATAAAGGTGATATCAAAAATGTGTATGGGTTGTGATACTGAGTTTGGTGGTTGTCCAATCGAGTAGTTAAACGCCAGAGCAAAATTCAATGAAAAACAGAAGCTATCACACAATGTTGGTTTCCTCTAGCCCACCAGGACACGAAACTGGATTCTGAAGGGTAATAAATAAAGCATCCGCAAAATAAGGTTAAGGAGGGGGGTGAAAATAGACTAACTAGGCACAGGAAAATTCGGAAATCTCTATCAAGAAGACGGGAACAAACAAAAAAACAAGACTTAAATGACAAAATGAATACGTATAACACTGCAATGGCAAACCAAACGCTCACCGGTCGTCAATTCCGTAGATATTTAGTCCCAATGCATCTACTCCTAACCACAAGGGAGTTTGCTTATTGTTCTTTATTTGAAAATAAGAAATGCCATACATTTCGAGATCTTGGGCCACTTTCAAATACTCCATGATAGCATCTTGTTTGGATATATCACCATGTTGCTCGTGCCATTTCGATATTTTGGCTTCCCACTCTTCGTCCGTCAAAGTATACTGTTTGCGAATGCTGGAGATAAAATTACACGTTCGAAAACTTGTTAGACTTTTTAAAATAACAGCAGATTAATGTTGAGTATGGACTCACGTGGTCAGTTGTAATATCAACAATAGTAAATAGTCAGTATGCACATTTGGCTAATGAACTGGGCATGAAGGACCACTATACGGCCGTTAAAAAATCTGTTAAAAATAATCCGATTCTTCCTGAAACAGTTCCGAAGTTTTGCTGTAAACTAATTGTCGTAAAACGTTTTACATGATGTCATTACTACCAGTAAGTGAATGGCCAGCCACACGTAACCACAACTAATAACTAAAAACCGACCAGTGTTATAGACGGCAAAGCATCCGTAGCTCAAAATGAAGCGTAACTGTGACAAAACCACGAAAAAAGGAGACAAGTCCGTAGTAAGGAGAGAAAACGAGGAAGATAGGGTCTAAATACAAATGTTTCACATCAGGGAGTCAATAACTTGCGAACAAACAACAGGGTTGAAATTGAAAGGGAAGTATGTCATTAGCAGCTTTGATCCGAATCACTAAGTACACCTGTTCCGCACACAACTCATCTAAACAAGGACACCATTTACACTGATGAACTCGATTAATCGGTATTTTATCTAACGTCTCCAGTCAACGATTTTGGGTCGCGATGACCCCAGCCCGAGAGACAAACCCGACTGTAGCCGATCCCTCGACATCTCTACGTCAGGTTATGTTCACCTCCTACATTACATCAGTAGGCCGCGGCATCAGCAAAAAGTATACAGCGCAGCAGACGAGTAGCTGACATCTTGAGTATATTATCTAACCATCAAAGCCTGTACGAACTGAAAGATGGAGCGGATAAACCCAGCTTCTCAAACTCACCTTCACTCATTCGTGCCACCTAATGGCAGCAACTCAACAACGGTTAAACAGTTGAAGACGGTTCGTATTTTCAAAATCCGAGTAACCAATGTTTGCAGCGCGGACCCTCACTGTAGCTTTGGACACATGACCCCCTAACATCCGGAGACGGCTTTCGATCAGCAGAGATGCTGCAGATTAGCGGGTAGTGTCCGCGTTTCTGAGATAGAGCCATTCATTTTAATTCCAGTGCTTTCGCTGAAAGTGAGGTACAAACCAATCTACGACCCTCATGACCGCATTATCTAACACTAGAGCTCCGCAGAATTATATGAGGCCTTTGCACTTTGAGACTGCAAAGCGCATTTTAAAGTATTCGGTAGAGTGTGAGATATTGTCTAACATTGCCAGTAGTGGTTGAAACTCGTAGTCGCCGTCAGCACAATGAAGATCACTCAGGTATTCACCAGGCTCGAGATCCATGCCCACAACAGGCACGTGTTGTAGATAATCTGTCACTGTTCTGCCCATGGCAACATTGAACAGAAATGATGGTGCTCTCGGTCCTGAAATCGTCAGAAAGTTCGCATCTTAGCAGTTGAGACAGACGACGGTTATCGGCCGCATTACGTATTACGACGCTTCAGGATACGACGAAGAGCAAACACTTAGCTAACATAGCCTCGCTCACAACGAAACCCTGCCTGATCCTAACTGATTTCTGCCTCCCAAGTTGCAGCGAGCCGGCGAAGTTTGACGGATGCCAGAAATCCAGTTATGACTGGGATCAACCTAAGTCTCTTACGGTTTGCACAAGAGCCCCTGATTCCTCTCATGAATATGTAAATCAATAACGAATAACTCTAGTGGAGAACAGTGCTCTCAGTCGTTCACACTAGTTGAAGCAACGGAGTCACAGTCTCTGTTAACACTCACGACCCCTTTGAAAGCTACTAGCACGAGTTCAGCAGCCCTACTGTGTTTAAGGACTCAAATGCAATAGAGAAGCAGTCATGGTAGGTGCTTTTAGGTTTCAATGTCAGACAACAATATATCAATGGTTTGCGTTGATGCATAACTGATATACAACCATTAAAAAAAGAATAACCAGAAAAGACAAAAAGGAAGAGATGGACCTAACTATCACACATTTGTCTGAACTCAAATGTTCAACATCAAGGTGCCAAAACCTTGCAAGCAAACCAATTAGCCACCAATTCACTTAAAGGCTGCAGATACCGACTTTCAGGTGAGCAGCCTGATCCAAGAAAAAGGTGTCTGATGTCACTACGCTATGCTAAAACATAAGCAGAGAACAAACGAATTTCTGAGGATTCAGCGTCCAGAACTAGTCTTAACAGAACCCGCCAAGCGGACAGCACGCAGTTTGTTACTAACGGATATCCAACCAACTAATGCGGCAGCATCCGTTGTACTGACGACTACACCAACTCGGGCTTGATCGACAGTGGCAGCCGTGGAGTCGCCTGAAGTGTAGCCAACAGTAAATAGACAGTGCCGGTATTGTCAGTCCGACACGTCCACATTTAACGGATCTAAAGTCGGAGAGAAGACGGTTTGCTGGTCCATCTGGTTCAGATTGAGAACGTTAAAAGCAGGCCATTTTAACTCACATTCTAGGCCTGGACAACGGACAAGGGAGATTGGAAAATGAGTAGTAAGAGAGGGGACTCAATGAGACAACGTTCATCTGATCAGTAATATCTGCCGTCGGGTCTGAAGAGTTGCTAGAAATGAGGTTAGCAGGCGCCCAAAGGGCAAATTGGACACGACAGTCGGGAGAGGGCAGCAGTAGCGTGCTTTTACCTAGTTATCATACTATACGTAATAAACAGGGTGACTCGATCTACACAGTGCGGCGGTATGGAACTAGTAGTATCAAGTGTTCGAGGTTAAATGTAGTCTGATACAATGTTAGGACGCCTAAATGCAAACACAAGACATATTAACGCACCCGTCCGAAGCGGCGGTCGGTGGATGGCTGTGTACCAGAAGTAATACCAGACCCTTCCCAACCTTCAATCTAGGGGACGAAGAACTGGTACGTTAGATCTCTAAGCACTAACCCAAGCAAAGCCCAAGTTAATCCAATAAGTCATTCAGGTATGCATGTTACCAAACTAAGTAAGGGATCAACCTCCTTGTGACAGACCAAGTGCTACGAACAGTGCACGCAATCGAACATCAACTTATGGCCAGTGTTCCAATTTTCTCCTTTGGTATAATTCACAGTTGTTGTTATGCTAACAGTGTATACAGTTGATGTGTTGTCGCATCGCTCTTAATTTTACTGGATAGCGACCCCACTAACCACAGACGCTGGTTGTCTACGAACTGTCAGTATACAGTAAAGCACATTCTAAACTAGCTTACAATATGAACTTGATACTTGGAGGCTTCCGGACATCAACTACCGCCGGACTACATCCTCGGACTCAAGTAAAGTAGAAGACAGCGGTATGCGACAAAATATAAGCACTAGACACCAGAAGGTTATTAGAGTTGTCACATAGGAGCACCCATTCCGACCATTTGTGTAAGTTAAAGGGATATCCAAAATTTTTCCCCGTGTGGTCTGGGAGTCCAGCGAGAAGTTTAACAGAATAGGTTAACGAACTGGAAGTAGGCCATTCCTAACAAACTAAGCTATACCTCCGATCCGAGACATCCAGCTATCAGTGAAACCGATGAGAAAGAGTGAAGACAACGAGAATGGACTCTGAAGAGGTGTGACAGCTTGTGCATTTCGACGACCTACTGGGATAATGTGGCCACCACACCGACAGTCACTCATGCCAGGCAGGCCAATAAGTAAAGATCTGACAAACCAGTCTTCTGGTCTTCCACAGTGGGAGTTGAAAGAAGGCTAGCATCACTTTCCGTAAAAAAAACACCACCTCTGGTAAACTACCCGGTGCATTGTAGCACAGGCTTTTGAGCCAAAGGCCTTGGTTGATAACCCTAACCATTCTCCTGTCTAGGTCTGGGCGTCTCGGCAGTACCTCAGCCAACACACAACCATGAATACCCACAATACTATTAATTCCATACTGCATCGGCCGTCTCGTAGTACAAACCGGGTCGCCCAATCTGCTGAATACAGCAGAGTGGACAGGCGAAAACATGTTACTACTGACTCCTCCCACTGTCCCATCAAATTTGACTCTTAGGTCCCTTCCGAATCCCGTTTCCGGTTATCATTCTGCAGGTCCTACAATAGACATGGCTAAGCATAGTAACACTGTGTCGGTAAGTCCCATCTCTTATCAACTAGTCTTAGGCCTCCCTCGTCCCTTAGTTAGACCTAGAATGCGAATTATTATAAGTGATTTCAACGTTTGCACTCTAGATCAGATAGGTCAACAGGCCGCTTTCGTATGAGCATTAGACTAGTTAAATGCCGATGTCTGCTGCATTTCGGAGATTAGAATCCAGGACAGTAGTCAATGTGTCCAGCTGACGGCACCCGGTCTGCCTGCCGGATACTGGTTATACACTTCGAGTGACCCCAATGCCGTCGTCACCGGTCAGGCTGGAATAGGTATATTCCTCAGCATGACGGCTGCAATCGCAGTGATAGATTGGATTCCTGTTAACAGTAGACTGTGCCGTCTGCTTAGCCGGTTCAATTGGGGCCAGCTCTAGATACAAAAACTTTCAAATCGTTTCATTGTTTGTTTGTGATCCAGCTGACTGTAATGACGTCGACGTAAAAGATGCTTTTTATTCGGATCTGGTCGCTCTTCTTCGGTTAACACATGGTTCTGATATAGTCGTTCTGGCCGGAGATATGAACGCCCAGGTTGGACGCTTTGGTCAGGTCGAGTCTTGTTCAGATGGCATGTTTGGAATAGCTTCACATCGCTCAGATAATGACGGATGACTGTTACAGCTGTGCGCTAAGTATCAACTATTTTCAGGCGTCTTCCGCGTCAGTTATACTTGGCGCCGTCCTTCTCCGAATCGGGCATGGTCTCAGAGAGATCACACAGCTGTTAGTTATATGCGGCGAGGTTCCACTCAAGAGTGTCGATCTTATTGGGGTACGCACTTGAAGTGAGATCATGCGTTGGCACGTTGTCGTTTCGCTTTCATTTTTGCTCAGCAACGACCCCAACGACAACGACTGGCTGTTGAGAAACTAGCTATACTTTCAGTAAAGCATAAGCACTAAACCAGATTAGAAGGCAGCCTAAGCAGTTCGCACCCCGAAGATCCTAATAGCCGCTGGGCCCACATCTCACGAGCCATTGAGGAAGCGGGTACTGTAGCATGAAGCACTAGGGTTCGTGAGTTCAACAAACAATGAATCTCAGATAAAACCCTGGAGTTGTTAGAAGCCAGAAGGAACATTCTTCTTGGTAGTTCACATAACAATTAAGGGAGAGATATACGCAGAAAGCTGAAATGTAGCTCAAACGCTGATCGTGAGACTTAGTTAGGGGAAAATCAAGGAAATGGAAACCGTCTTTGCTTCAGGGAATACCGACACACTCTTCAAGCTTATCCGTGCTACTGGTCCCAGACTACCGCTTGTCAGTGAAGCTATCAGCGGCTAACCGAGCTCAGTGGCGTGAATGTTGTCGTTGTTTGGCCGAGTTGTCTGTGAAGTGAGTGCACTTAATGACGCGGGGCAGTGAAAGCGTAAGAAAGCTGTCTTGTTAATGACGCCTTACTTTCACTTACAGCTCGGTTGTTTGTTTGCAAGGTGTAGGCGCCTTGATGTTGTGCTTGAACATAGACGTAGCTATTTTTAGTGATTAAATCCCCTCTCCTCCTATTTTCTTCTCCTTTCCCAAACAGGGTTTGTTTCTTCTTCTTCGTGGTTGTGTGGCAGTTAAGCACCAGTGTGAACCATTGATGTATTGCTGTCTACGATGATGATGACGATGATGATATCAGGGAGATAGCTGGCACACTTATTTATAAGTCCAGGAGGTTAGAGCGGTGGGCGGAACACTTTGAGGGTCGATTTAGTTGGCCTCCCGCTTCTACTATGTTGCCGCCACAAACTTGCAGTTTAGAACTCTGGTCGGTAGATTTACCTACTGAAACTGAGGTTCACAAATGTATTTCGATTCTCAAACGTAATAGGGCCGCTGGTCCAGATGATCTCGTGCAGACATTCTTCAAAGAAGGTGAGGAGGCTGTAACAAAGATCTTGACCCAGTTGTTTCAAATTTTGTGGACGACGGAGATCATCCCTCCGTGCTGGAGTCACCCAATGATAGTTTCCATATTCCAGAAAGGTATCAGAAGCTCTTGCGAAAACCATAGGGGAATTAGCCTGACCCTAGTAATTACCAGGGTCTATTATACTTCGTCGACTCACTGCAGCTCGCGAGGCAAACAGCGGGGAAGAACAGGTAGGGTTTCGTCCCAAGTGACGACGTATTGATCAAGTTTTTACTCTTCGTCAAATTCTGGAGCAGCGTCATGTGTGAAGCCGGCCAACAACTGCCGTATTTTTCGACTATAATGTTGTGTTCGATAAGGTGGATCGATCTACACCTATAGAGTAGCCCAAACGCAAGGGTGTAGGTGAACATACTGTCAGCACCTTATTCCTGTACTTCAGCTCGGGTTAGGGTTTACGGTGAACTGTCTGACAGTTTCAGCACCAAGGGAGGTGTACGTCAAGGCTGTCAACTTTCACCATTTTTGTTGAACTCCTTCAAAGACGAAATAATGCAGGACTGTCTGCGACACTCATAAGATGCCAGCGTGGACCTCCCACCTAGCGAAAGATTGACTGATCTTGATTATGCTGGTAACAAGGTGTTTTCGTTTAACAACTTCCAAGCAACACAAACAACACTAGACATTATTTCGCGTTCTGCTAAATACTGTAGAATACGTTTTGTAGCTTCAAAGGGCAAAGTGGTTCTGCACGATTGCTGTGATTACGTAGACTTATTGTTAGATAATGAATTCATAGAGATTGTTGACCGGTTTGCGTAACTGGGAAGATGTATCAGTGGCGGCGCCGGAAGTGTAGGGAATGAAATAGAAACGCGTATCTCTAAGGCCAGAGTGGTATTCGCCAATCTGGGATACCTATGGTGACAGAGAGGTATCTCTCATCGTTAACGGTCGCGTATATGAGGAGGCAGTGTGGGTTGTATTACTTTACGGCAGCGAAACACGGCCGCTCAGGGTGGAAGGTGTGAACTGTCAAGTTTTTGACCACCGGTGTGTTTGATCGCTCGTATCGAGCGGCACCAACGAGTAAGCAACGAGGAGGTTAGAAAGCGGGTATTTGGTGGTGATTGCCAAACGAATTCTTTTGTTTAATCTTTAAATCGGAACAAACTTAAATGATTAGGCCATATACTAAGGATGCCAGCCAGTTGTTTGCCACACCGAACAGTGTTTGCCAACGCTGCGGCCGACTGGCGCAAAGTGCAAGGTGGACAAGTGATGACCTGGCGTAGAGAAATGGAATCGTTCACGAAAGGGTTGGTTACTGTACGTCAGGTTCGTCTCCTGAGTTGGGGATTCCGCAACTCACACAGTCGGTGGCTGGAGGCTTTAGGTGACATGGCGGCTAATCGAACCCAGTGGTGTGAATGTTGTCGTTGCCTGATCGAGCTGCCCGTGAAGTGAGTGCACTAATCAAACTTAGTGTGAATTTTATCACTGTTTGACCGAGTTGTCTGTGAAGTGGATGTAGTTAAGGACACAGGGCAGTGAGAGCTGTAAGGAAGCTGTCTTGTTGATGACGCCTTACTTTCACTTACAGCTCGGTTGTCTGTTTGCAAGGTGCAGGAGACTTGATGCTGAACGGTTGAATATAGACGGAGCTATTTTTAGTAATTAAGACTCTTCATCCGCAACCTTCCAATTTTCTTCTTTCTGTATAGGGTTTGCTTTTTTTCATAGTTGTGTGATACTTAAGCATAAGTGAGAAGCGCTGATGTATTGTTGTTTATGACGATGAAGATGATGAACACACATCCACAAGTCAAGATTGGGTCATTAGAAGAAAACGCTTCGAGGAGCAATTCAGCCGGCTTCTCGCCTCTACTCTGATACCCGATTTACCTGGTCTACTTTGAACTGCTCGTGCGAGGTGAGACGCTCAATTGCTCCTCGCCTCCTGAATACTACAAGGTCGCTGGCCCTATTTTTGAATGCGATGAGGTGTCGATCAAGATTCCTCTTGTTTGGACCATCTTGGACGGGTAAGAATTGCCCGCCAAACTGAAGGTAAACCAATGAAGGTTTCAGTATCCAAGGCGATCAGTTCCTGCGGAAATCATGGAAATTAGCCTCACCTTAGTGGTGATTAGGACGGTGGCGTCCCACATACTCCGTATACTCGCTGGAGCAAGATACCAGGCACTAGAAAAGCAGGATATCCTAAAAGAGGATAGACCAGTCAAATCGACACTCACTGAAAAAGCATGGGCAGTGCCACGCGCACCAGACTAAACGCTGTCGTTTTACCCGATTACAAGGATTAACCGACTCAGTGGGTCGACGTGCACCAAATGCACAGGCATACTGAACAAGTCTGCGAGTGAGCTGCCGGCGCTCTATTTTAATACTTCATCACAGGTTTAAATCTAAGAATAAACTGACAGAAGCATGTTTATCACCTGTTCAAAAGTGCCCAAAAGATGAAATATGACGACCATGCCCGTTTCCCGGGGTGACAGTCAAACCAAATACTACACAATAAACATCAAGGTTGTCATATTCCGCGTGCAGAACGACATCACAGTAAAGAGAACCACATGCATCAAACGAAGAAAGCCTATGTATTACAGATCACCGAATCCTTTGTCCGGTAAATCTTGTCAACAATATACAAATCCGCCTAAAAATACACTGAAAACAATCTTGTTCACCACACTCTGGATACCGATTTGTATACAAGTCAATTATTAGCTGTGATCGCACGACAGTAGTATGGGCGTAGTAAGTTGCAAAAGATGCAAAATGTCACCTAAGATTCTGTAGATTTAAACTGAGCGAGTATTAATAACGACCCAGCTTGATTTAAATTATGCAAATTACGTAGTGTACTTCGTTATATTCGACGCAACGCAATCATGTAATCTGCGGAAACCACAGAATGACTAGCTACCACGTATACATTTCTTATTATCACGGTGTCCTTTAGAATTTCCCAGTAAACCGTGCGACGAGAGACACTCTTAACCGTTCTGAGCAATGGACTAGATGCACCGAGCGTTCAGTGAATGAATCCTACCATGAACCACATGGCTTAAGCATACGCCAAGTCACAGTAATATATTTCGCGCCTAGCGGGACAACTTACTGTTCTGGAATATATTTGGAAATGTCCAGATACCCCGGTTTGTGAATAGTCTCATCATATTTTCCGTGACGGATTACAGCCTGATATGACGCCAGCAGAAGGGCACCATCAGCGGAGCAGTAAATATCACCCGAGACGATGTATTTTTTCACCTGACACTAAATGAGTACACAAAATTGGAATACCTCGAAGTAAAAAAGACGCTGTGTGATATCCTGTATGAGCTCTTCGGATACTTCCTCTGGGTAAAACTTCACTTTGAAACAGAATTCCATCAACCCATCTTTCGATTTGCAGACCGTGGAAATTTTTTTGTTGAGTTTGACCCATTTCTGGACTCCTTTTGGGTCGATGTATGTAAGCCCGAAGTACCATACTTCACGAAGGCCGACTGTGCTGCATACCTTA
>JTDE01001496.1:0-19516 GCA_014338405.1 Paragonimus skrjabini miyazakii | reverse complement strand
CTTGAAACACCATACCGGCGAACTACACAATTGCCGGATCATGCAGTTTGTTATCGCTGATATCCGCGGAAATCCAGGCTTCTGATGAAGCAAGAATGTGGGGAGGTGTCGCTGACCAACTGCCTGATTTCTGGTATTTTGTTTAAGTAGCCCAGACAGTTAGTGTTCACGCACTTAAGGGCTACCTCCTCATCTGGCTGGGTGCGAAAAGAGACAGTAGAGCGCAAGGAAGAGCTTAAAAAAGCAGCCTCAGTAGCGAGGGGAGTATGTATACGGCGTCACAGATTCCTGAATCCTCTTGGAAGGTTGTGGCCGTTTCGTCGCAGCCTCAGCATATGTGAGCGTTCCTGTGGGACACTTCTTCCATTTCTGTTGGCTCGAAGTTGATGGCTTGTGAACTGCCTTCACTTTTTGAAGCACTGAAGTGTGGTTTGCAGTTTTGCACCCCCAAACATTTGGGTGGGGTTTTGGGTTAGAGAAGAACTTGGGACGAAATGACCGTCTTCCGGCGGGGGAAAACGCGGCTGAACTGAGCTAAGTATGAGCCTTTCCGGAAGCCGGAGGTGACTCAAGCAGACTAATTGGACTGTAAAACTTAGGAATGAAGCAATTTTGGACAGGACGTTTTGGAGGTGTGATGGTTTGGGGGTTTTGAGCAAGACTGTTGGTCTGTCGCTTTTTTGGGAGCCACTGGTTCAGATCCGTGCAGCTCCAAAGATGATTAGCCATCCAACGAGATTGGGGCAGCCGCCTTTAATGTGTATGTGGGTTCATGGATTGATGCATTTGGAGGCGCTGGTCCCCTCTTACGAATAGGAATAAGGATCTCCACGTTGGCTTGAAGTTCTGGGTCAGCGTGACCTTGTTGTATCAAGCTGGGGGCGCTTTTGTCGTTCTTGCAATGAGCGATCCAGCGAGATTTTTCTTGAATTGACATGACTTTTCTTCAACTAAATTGTCTTGTCAAATACTTCCCCACGCTTACCTTCGCTGGTAACGTCACAAGAAGTCCGAGTGACTTCTTGGTAGCTTTGGAACGAAGTCTGCTGGTCGAAACTAAGCTCGTTAATTATGGAGGGAATGCGGTGTTTAACACCGCTCTTGCTTGTTCTCCTGAAGAGGGTGTGGTCGGGGTTCGTCCCCACAAAGCGAGCCTCCTCCCCCGGAGTGCTGTATCCCTCAAATTTGTCGAGGCCCTCTCAATTTGCGCTTTGGACAAAGCCACTGTCTAACGAGCAACCGCCATACCTAGAAGGGCGTGTGCGATATACTCGTTCAGTGAGTTCAGTTCTGAACTTATGTCAGATAAAGCCGTCTGCGTTTCAACCAGAGCTGTTTCAACCGTGGCCATGTGCATTGCGTTGACGTCATTAGACGTTTTGCAACTACAATTGAACGTGTCACGCTTCTGCTCACTGGGGGTGGCGAGCAGCGGGACGGATAGTGCCTCACGCGGCCTTCACGAAACAGGCAGCTCATGTAGATAAATGGTTTTCTTGACGAAGCCAGTGGAGTGTACTGGTCCTCCTTGAGGCCGGTGCAATTAATGTGGTACCCGTGTAAACAAATTTGGCACTGTATACTGTTCTGAACAGACATGCGACAGCCAAGTCGGCCACAGGTAGTCGGTACTTCTGATCCACCGATGCTGCTGGATGTCGTGGGTGTTACTGTGAAAAAAACGGTAAGCGTTAGCAGTTTAAAAAACGGTGGGTAGAAGGGGCAGAACGTAAAGTAAGGAACTTGTGGAACCGAACAGATATCTGTTCAGATAATAGTCAGCCAAATGGGTGCGTTAAATGGTATAATGTAAAACGTATATAACTACTGTGACTTGAATAGTTCAATACGTAACGCAATTAGTGTGTTATTCGATAACGAATAACAGTGATCGTAGGTAAATTTTTGATGCATAAGGCACCAATATGACAAAAATATGAATAGACAATGACAGCGAGAAAATTTGAACCAAATTTCGCGTTACCCGCCACAAGTGGCGTAGGTCCGCCTAAACTTGGGGTTCAACCATTCGCTGGATAACCACGACAGTTCCATGGATTTCCTAAAAGTTTCGAAAATAATGAAGCGAATAGATTGAATGATCACAACCAGAGGCTTACATATTTCATTTGTTAATGCTGTGGCAGAGCGAAGGAATCCATAGATAATTGCATGCTCTCACCTGGAACGACAAGATATAAAGAAGCTACAGACACACTCACTAGTCAGTTTGGTCGCCCACATTGGATCGTTCAGTCTTTAACGCATGAACTTCTTGGTGGTCTCAAGTTAAGCATTTCTGACTTGATTGGCCTCAGTCGCTTAACCACCCAAATGCGAGCGTGCAGTATCACATTATCCCAATTGGGTAAGTCAGTGGAGTTGAATGGATCTACTAATCTGATCCGGTTGGTTGAACGATTGCCCAGAGGCCTACGGGAAAGATGAGCTGATGTGGCTGACAGTATAACAACTTCAAGAAGGGAGTCCATCTTCGCAGATTTAGTAAACTTCCTTGAGAAAAGAATCCATGTAACCAGTAGTGAATATGGCCAACTGGTTAGGTTGTCTGATCCGAAGTCCACTGCTTCTAGCACTTTGAATACGACTGACCTCAAGGGGTCCATATGCCATCAGCTTGAATAATCAGCCTGCTCGTTGTTTCCTATGCAGTGGTGACCACGACCTTGAAAACTGTATAAATTTCGTTGCTCAATCGTTAGAACAACGTAGAAATGCAATCAAACTCGACTGACGGTGCTTTATTCGTTTGAAGGTAAGTCACATGGCCAAGTCATGTAGAGTCCATGTTAAGTGTGTACGGTCTAGATGTGGTAGGCGTCACCATACTCTGATGCATTATGACGTGTCAGTACGTGCGCCCAAGACAAATGAAGAGGTTGTACAATGTGATGTAACTTCTACTAGTCCAAAGGGTGTTCTACCTGTTCGGTTAGTAAGCCGGAAGTGCTCCATTGAAACATAAGCATTTGTAGACAATATTTAGAATACCACTTCAGTAGACGACAGAGTGGCTCCCGAGCCCGATTTGCCGAGTAATCCCTGTCGAAGTTCGATTCGCACTCTGCATGATACGCGTATGGTGCCATGTCGTCGAGTGGTATTTAAAGTTCAATCTCTGGACAAGGTCAACGCCATTTCTGTAGTCAGCTTATACTGTTGAGAAGTTATCAGTTGCGCAGATCGACACGTCGTCCCCGATGGAGTCGCCCCACTGAATTCGTTTAACGGGAATTAACTTCTTTGGTACCTTGGACGAAGTTGTAGAAGTTCTTACTGGATGTGATATTTCCGAAGCTCACTGGGCATTGAAACAAAGAATAAGGACCAGAATAGAACGGTATGCTGCTAGAAAGGCCCATGGGTGAAACTTCAATGGCGTAATTCGTACTAAACCTAGAATGCCCAAATGTGTAAACCACGTAGTGGCTCGGATGGTGTCTCTGGAAGATAAATTTCAAAGGATGTTTTAATTAGAATTTGTTGAGCAGGGAACCTCGGAAGAAAGAGTCCTGTCGAGCGAGGACATCAAAGTCCCAGTTAACGCTGAAGTTTCTCTATGTTTTTCGGATGGTCATCACGAAATAGGTTTGCCATTGTGGACAGGGTTGAACTCAATACCTGACGATCGTGCGATACGTGAGTGATGTCTGTACTCACTCAGGCAGATGATACGTAATGAGGTCACATTGAAATATAGGTATGCAGTCGTTACATCCAGCCACATCGTCAACGGCTATATATGGAAGTTTTCTCCCCAAAACGGTGATATCTACCACATCATCCCGTATTTAACCTGAATAAGGCGGAAATGGTGCGAATAGTGTTCGATTACGTTGCAGCGTATCAAGGAGCATCTCTACCACGTCCAGCTGCAAGAGCCGCATTTGCCCAGTAATCTTGTTGGAGTGCTCTTTCGTTTTTGTAAGCATGCAGTAGCCATTGCGGCAGATGTTGAGGAAATGTTTTTGCAGGTTCGGGTTTTGGAAAGTGACAGGTGAACTTTAAGCTTTCTGTAGTGGAGCTTACCCTCTTTGGGTGAGTCTCATGTGGTATACGAGTTGAAGGTTTGCCCCTTTAGTTCTACTTTTTCATCGTCCCGTGCAAGCGTTGCGCTCCAACGGGTGGCTGCGCACCATGAACAAGATTTCATGGCTTCAACATTATCAGCTATAAAGGAGAACTTCTATGCGCATGACTGTTTGTTATCGGTCAAAACGACTGATATCTGTTTTAGACTAACTTCGCGCTTTGCTACAAAGGGATGGGTCTCGTCCTACAAAGGGGACATTTAAAATCGCCGAGGTTGTTGAGCATATATCTTTCGAAGATAGGCTGTACAAAATGGCTAACTTAAACTTAGAGGGGTATGACTATGAAAGAGCCCTGGTTGTGACGTGGGAAGTGATAAATGATTGCATCCATTTCCAAGTGCACCTTAGGGATACGTTTTATACTAGGACGGTTATATCAAAGCGCGTTGCTTTCTTATATGACCTCTTGGGAGTGGTTTCTTTAGTGCTACTTCCACTGCGTAAGCTGTTGCGAGACCTTTGTTGTTGGGGTCTTGGTGGGGAAAGTTTAATAGAGGAGACCGATCGTCTAACTTGGGAGAACTGGATAACAAATATCCGAAGTGGTGAATCAACTAAAGTGTCTCGTTGTGTTTCTCCCTACATGTTTGTTGTCATGGGGGTAGACTCGCACTTGTTTTGCGATGCATCCGAGTTATAATAGGTTGCAGCTGGTTATATTAGGTGCATCCTGTAGAATCAGGGACAGTACGTGTGTTCGAACTGGAATGTGCAAATAATAAGTTGGTCATGCTTCTTCAGAAGTAAATGTCTTGCGGATGACCTGAAACATCTCAAGACTAACTCCACTGACAGGAAACGTGTAGGCGTTTGTCTCGGTCGTGACTACTACCAACAGATGGTTCATCCAATTTCGGGGAACAACAAGTGGTGGCACCGACAAATATGATACAAAACCTGTTACCTTGCCGTCGCACGGCACAGTTGCAGAACTTGCATTTAAACATTACCACGTGATGAAAGGTCACGTAGGTGCCACACGTGTTTGCGTCCATTCGGACGTTAAAGGGGATGGCGACTATCATACGCGTACTTAACAAGTGCTATAGGTGCAACTCACTTTTCTGTAAACCTTATGAGCACCTGTTGATTCATTTGCCAATAAATAGAGTGACTGTTGATGGATGTCCGCTCCGGTATACTGGAGTGGACTACTTTGGTCCCTTCATAGTCAAGATAGGTAGAAGCGAACACAAGCGCTACGGCTGTGTGTTTACTTGTTTTCAGACACATGCTCTCCATCTGAAGGTTGCGCACTCACTGTCAACTGATTTGTTCATGATGGCACTGACTGGATTTATTGGTAGACGAGGTGCTCTGGATGTCATATATAGCGACAACGGCACCAACTTAGTAGGACCAGATTCCGAGCTGAAGAAGGGAGTGCAACCTTGCGATGAAAAAAAGGTTGATGATCGCTTACTATTTCGTAAAATTGACTGGCACTTTAACCTGCCTGATGTCAGTCATCCCGGTGAGATCTTGGAAAGAATGATAAGAACCATCCGGTGGGTACTAACTTCAGCCATTCGCCAGCGGGTTATGAATTAGGAAGCGTTGCTTAGTTACTCTGACGAGGTAGGAGGTATGGTCAACAATCGTCCGTTTGTGCCTATCTATGATGATCCCCAAAATCAGAAGGTGCTGGGACCGAATGATATGTTATTGCCTAGGTCGAATTGGGGTTTTCCAACCGACGGAGTTACGTCGTCGGAGCGTTGTATTAAGGGTTGGAGGCAAGCCCGACATCTCGTTTGCGTATCTGGGGAGCAGCGGCAACGCGAATACCTGCCTGGATTGTAGGCTTATCACAAGCGGTTTTATGCCTCACGTGACAGGCAGACAGAAGACGTCATCCTCTCTTGTGACACATCAGCTCCTCGGGGCGTTTGACTGAAAGACGTAGTAACCAGTGCATTTCCAGGACAAGTAATCATGTAAGACAAGTATGTGCGAGAACACAACAATGTGTTGTAGGGCGTGATATCAGGTCGCTAGGCCCTCTGGAATAGCTTGACAGAAATTAAATCTGGTGTGTCAGAAGTTGTTCTATTTTCCGCAGTGCACTATCCCATAATGACCTTCGTGGGTTTGTATAGAAAGCCCCAGTAAATTTCAGGGCTCGGTGTTAGAACTGCTGAAATATGTCTGGTACGTTTGTCGCTTTGTTGGGTGTGGTGCGGACCGATAAATCCGTTGAGGTTTGCTTGGTTTGTTTGCAGAGAGCCGATCCTAAAATTGTCTACATTTGTCTTTGCTGTGTACAGTAAACGATCATGACGAATTTTGTACCACAACTGCACATAAAATGTTTGCTTTCTTTTTTTATAGCTTTCATTGCTTAACTGGGTGATGGTTGACACGTTTCCACCTCCATCTGTACCCGACTGTTCTAGTGGGCTCACTTTCCGGTCGAATGGTGGCTATTTGTGGACGTTTGTTTAGTTACCCCAATTTGAACTCCCTTTCCGGATAATTTGTGTACTTGGTTGACTCACATTTAAGATGCGATAACACCTTCACTATAATTCCAGGAAACAATACCGTATAAATTCCAATCCCTTCAATAGACTTTCCCGACGTTTTCTGGACATGGAGAATATTCCCGTCAGCCCAACCGTCTGAAAAAGCGTTAATTTAATTGTCGAGTACGCACCTCTGATTGAATTACCCTAGGTCACCAGGAGCGGTTCAACGCTCACTTGATACCACACTTGACATCAGTCTAGTTGGGAACAATGCAGTAGTGTAAATAAAGTTGATTTCCAGAGACTCCTGGTAATGGAGTGGGACAGAATACTTTTTTACGCCGACCCATATACGCCGAAGGTGGAAGCAACCATATCATAATGTTATTTTCAACCATTTCTAGGAACGACATTTCGTTGACCAGCGTCTACCTGAAATCCGGTGAAAAAGGATAGACACTATAAACATCGAATAGACAAAATGAGCTGGAAACGTTGGCGTACATGCATAGTATAGTATACTCGAATATTATACTCGTGTAATGTACTCGTTGAAATGCAATGCCAACAGCGTATGGTCGTATTTTTCCATTTCTACGTTGCCTTTCAACGCCGCAAAATGCAACACCCTCAGACTATGCGATGACGTATTTCATCTCGAAAATTCCAATGAACGCGTTCAGAAGACTTGAAAAAGTGAGCTAACGCCAATTACGGGCTGTGTTCGCTAAAATGGTGAAAAATGTTCTCATCACTCGACTAGTACTTTTGGCGCTTATTTGGTGTATTCCAATTGTCTCATTAACACTGCTTATTTACAACTGATGAACTGTAGGTATTTTCTCTGGAATTTTGATTTTAATATTTCCAAAAATAGTTAGACATGAGGATTCCTGCCGAAACGAACGTTTTCTCTTTGGAACGACCTTCAAACCCACTCCCTGCGATAGCCTTATTTGCCGCTTTGTAATGTGACTTTGTGGAATAATCGTGCAGTGTCTGCACATGAGAAAACCAGAACTTCAATTCCAGTCAAACGGAAATCACTTATTATCGGGAAATGTGACAAGCATTGGGTGGGTGTAACTTACATCGAGGACCATAAGAGTTCGTCTTTTAACCTTTCGGCAGCTGGAGGAAGACACAGCTTCCTACCAATCAACGATCGGAACCATTTATACGGATCGAGGCCTAACCAGCTTCCTGAACCGCAATAAGTGCTGGAATGCCGTAAACGAAAGCCTGAAGATAAGTGTAGCCACAGAGGGCCGATCCTTGTTCTCTACCGTCATTTCTATCCGCGAGGAAGATAGTCACATTTCCTAGGGTGAGCTCGGAATCTAAATAGGAAATGTCGAGTCACGACTTCGTTTTGGTAACAATCCAGGGCTTCGCGAGAGAACAAAGTTCGCGGTGCTCTGGTAACTTGTATACAAAACTAAGTACATTTTTGTACATGCACTCCATTGGGTTGATAGTAAACGAATGAGCGTTATCCTGACATTGGTCGTTTATTCAACATGCGACGTAGATGGAATGATGTTTGGCCATCATATAAAACATTATCTCTGATAGCCTCATTCAGTTACACATTTTTGATGATTTCGGTTTCTTATCCACTTTTGCTCAGGTCGATCTACCCAATTTTTATTATGGGCCCCGGGGCTAAAAACACGAATTGCTCCCCCCTCGCTAGCTTGACATTTTATGTGCGCACTATTTTCCAGGGTCAGTACTAATATACGGGGGTCAACGCGCTGTGTCTTTGTTTTCCCTGTTCATCGGCTCACGATAGTGAGTACTGACTAGATGTTATTTTGTTAGACTGTTTTCAACAGATGTTAGATAAAAGAATATCGTTGGTTAACGGCTGTTGTAATTTTATTTAATATATTTCTGATTGGATCACTTTGGTATCAATTTCTGAGTTCAGCTTGCTCCAGATTTCAGGGCAAGACGACTGACATTTGGCCAATATTCTCACGAGGTTTTGAGGATTTCCTTGTGGTTACAACAGAAGCTAAACGCCTTCCCTTCTTAGACAAAGTACATGGACATCATTTGAACACCATGTGCAAACCGGTTGTTTCAGTGAAAACACTCTGGCCATCGGCGCTCCATCTCCTGAGTGGGTGTATTATTAAGTCCGCATGATGTGACATTGTGGCAACCCAAAATATTGTCATTTCTAGAGCTGCCGGCGATAAGCAATATCTATCTGCATGCATATTTGCACGGATCGTTGTCTATCTGCTTGTTGTCAGTGGTGTCGTTTCAAACTGCACGATATTCCACCCGAGTTTGAAATGGTTGAGCATTGTAAAGTGCCCACATTTCTGAACATCTTCTTCGGGTGTTTGTTCAGTTAACCTGTTTACGAAATTATTGGCGGAATCGCTTGTTTGCAGAAAACGAAGCCACATTTTCAAGAAGCGAGTCGGTCTTCAAAGATTAGCATTCCAATGTGTTTTGTGCATTTCTGAATGTCGGTTTTATCACGCGGTTGCCAAATTTGTTGGAAAATTCCTCCCAGATGTTCTTGGTGTCTAAGCGTTACGGCTGGTCCCATTGTATTTCAATGTCTCTTAATTTTGCAACTTAACTGGATACACTCACTCGCATATGACTAGTTTAGACTAGTTTAGGGACTAGCTTGAAGGCGATTGTGTAGCTTGTTCGTCTTTATTTGGCATGCTTTGACAGGGGCCAGCTATTTCTGTCCTTTTTCTTCTATCGTAGGGACTTTTGAGGTAACTTGATGCGTACATTTTTTAATATACACTCCTCTTCGTCCGGTAGACTTTTGTAATCATGGCATAGTTTTGTTATTGATGCTGACTGCTTCAGTTCAGATATGTACTCGGTTGTTTTGAACAATTTATTGTTTACCGGGCTGTACCGTAGAATCTGTAATCAAACTGTAGTGACCTGGAGATTTCACTGGCCTACCTGCAGCATAATGTGTGAAACAGTTTCCAAACTCACAGTTGCATATTGTACCCAGGTCATTGAGAGGTTTCGGATGATGTGTGCTGTCCGACTGCATGTTTGCATGTCTTGTAATTGTGTGGCACAAACTCGAACCACATATACTTCCGAGGTGCTCGCTCATCGACTGTCGGTCTTTAATCTCCTTAGGTAACTTGCGTGTCGTTGCCGTTTATAGCGCTGTAAGAAAGCACCCGTACATTTCGTCCAACAAATCTTAGGTCTCTGTCTGCAACGACCGATTCGTATTTCATGTCTGGTTGTTTAGTATATTGAAAAAACGACTTACTGCACCGTGCACGAAAATGTCTTGCTTTTAGTTCGGTGACAGTCATCCGTCTACGTGTTGGTCAAAAAGGGTTCTGCCGTATCAGTATTTGGCTTGTCTGTGCAGGAAGTCAGGGTCTGTTGTTAAACTGTTCACTCATTTCAGCCGAGAATGTCGCGGCACTCCAATGTTCCGCGAGACATTGCAGAGCAAAATCAAGTATCACATTTCGATGACACTGGTATTTGCTATAGCCTTGATTAACCTGTTTATCTGGGACGGGATTAGTACTGGAAACAATACCAGTGATCTGTCAACCTTCAGAAAACATAAAGGAGAAGTATTTGACAAGGGAGGTGGGGCTTAACGCAAGCTATAGGACGAGCGGTAGCAGCCAGATAAACCAATGAGGCGTACAAAGGTGCACAATCAATGTATATTCCTCACAGCATCGACTGTGCGCAATATATGCAGACAATTACAGGCGCTACAAAACAACAAATAATTACATAATACGACGGACATAAAATCCGTCAGCAAAAAAGCTTAATCGGAGATAAAAAAAAGATTTCAGTTTTACACAACTTTGATGCACACATCAGGAACAAAGAGAGTTTGCTTGTCCCACAGACTCAACCCAAAGGCTGTGATGTTACATTAACTTAACTTTTTGAGGGTAGATATGAGCCGACGTTTCAAGTAGACGAATGAAAGCTAAGGGCACCATATCGACCGAACGATTTGCGAGGTTTTCGTTTTCTGAGCATTTCTGAGCAATCTGTGAGGTCTTGCGATGGAGGCTATCTAATTATCCGCCCGATTTTGGAACTTTCCTTCCTCCTTTGCCCTGGCCGACTTCTTCCTTACCCAGATAATTGTTCAATTTTAGAAAAATCTCCAAGTCCCGCATTAGCAAGTAAAATTTGCCGTGGCTTGAGGATACAGTTGGTTGCGATTGCGCCGTTGGGCTGCTACCGATATAGGACACCACACTGCTCATCGTGACCTTGAGAGTCTCAACTCGTCTAACGACTTGTGCAGCAGTTCCGTCAACATTTTGTTGTCGGTTCGGAGTTTCGGTATCTGTTTCTCAAACTGTTGTTCGTTGCAGCCACTTCGCCTTTTAGCAGACGGAAGTGACGGTCTGAAAGAAGCCACTGATACTACTATGGGAACGAAAACATTCATGGGCTACTCAAAACATGCATTATATAAGACAAATTTACTCCGTACCTGGGATATTGTTTTAAGGCGACAGCATCGCGCCTTACCTAAATCAGGACTTCTTTAACTTATTGCTAACCTGTTGACCAAGCTACTTTCCCTTAAGGGAGAATGAGCGAACAGCCCTCCCGGGAAAGAGGTTTAGGGTTCGTGTTCCCATCTTAGGACGATGACGGTTTACATGGCCTCCTGTACAACGACAAGTGATGGGATATAATGATGGGAAGAATGACCTAATTTTTCGGTCACGAATCGGAACATCCAGGCCCGGGGCATCAGCGGAAGCATCTTCGGACTCCAAGTCAGCCCTTTGCTTATAACGTTTTGCCTTCTCGAACGAATCTGTGGATACGGTCAACAGTTATTTAAAGCTTACGGGTTTCTTAAAATCTTTACACCTAAGACGTTGTAACTCTCAGCACAAGGAAGGGTGTGGTTTCTCATGTGCATCATGGACTGTGATGATTTTAACGAAGGCCAGGCACATATATTTGTGCCGTGCATTCAAGTGTGGCTGACAACATACACCTGGCGACTGTTAATAAATTCAACGACGTAATAAAACTGGGAAGGATACTGTGTTTTCCTCAAAAATCGCAACTTGGACCAGCAGTTTTTCTAATGATTCCAAAATTGGGTACGATGAATATCAAGTAATTGAATGCAATACAGAAATAAATACAAACTCATCATCCTGATATATGCACGCAATTGCAAATTGTGCTAACAATGCGCTTACCACTGTTGACAGTTGATATTGACTTTGCACGGAAAATAAAAAGAACGGAGGAAAAAAACCGTGATTAGAAAACTCGACTACAGTTAGAGAAGACTGACAGAGAACGTCGTTTGACTGGCGGTTATCAATTAAATAGGGTATTTATGAATAATGACACAGTTGTCCGGCTTGCTACATGACAACAGTACATTGGTCTCGAGCATAAAAGATTGTTTGTGGGTAGCGCGGTTGATCGGCAAGAAGGTCTTAAAGTAATTCTATATCTAAACAACCAAAACATGTGCGATGGACCGAGTTGTTCAACATCGTCATACAAATGAGATAAACAACGCACATTATGCAAAGCTTCGTCGTCAACATAAAAAAGACAAACCGAATAACGAATTTCAGTTGGAGATAACGGGCAATGTGAATAAACGACATATATGAAGGGTGGGAAAGAATGTATATGGACAAGAATAAGGCAAGAAAGTTTTCTTGACAGTCGTTTTGTAAACTCTTCTTCAGAACACCTGGTGCCAAGCACAGAAGAAACTACCCGCACTCGGTTACTTTCCGCCCTTCAGATGAAACCTGGGAATGACGGATACCAAGAACGATATCGAATGGCGGCCAACTTTTAATCAAGCGCTTAACAACACTGAGGAATACCAGAAGTATTGGGTCAATGGGAATTTATGATATCATGTCAATAGGGAGTTCTGTTAAAGGAGTGAAACAGATGTGATGTTCAATGTCAGATTGTCTCCAAAAAATAGAAGTCGTCCTTAGTCCTCTCACAGATAACGAGAAGGCCATTCCTTCACTTTCATAGTACACACCTCTCTACGTGCACTTGTTGCAGCCGTGGTAGCCGCTGTGACCTTCGGCTTTACGTATGAGGCAACAAATAGTTATCACAGATAATGAAATGGAGCGTCACAGAAGCTGTCGTTCCGAGCCCCTCTAAGTGGGCCCCATTCGTCAGAATGACTTTGACCTCTGTGACAATATATACGTCTAAAGGCACTGAACAATCATCACCATAGTAAGAGCCAACCGTAAATTGACAGTTAGCAAACCGCTGAAAAATGCGTCCAAGTATGGGCCACATCTCAGTGCACGGGTAATCAAAAAGAGGCAACCCATCGATATTAACTTCCTAGATTGTTCACAATCATTTTCCAACCACAAGATTAGTCCAACGAAAAGGTACCATTCACCGAAGTTTCTCATTTTTGGTTGTTCAGTGGGGCGGAAAAGACAGGCCGACGCCTAGCCTACTCCTGGCCAACTTGGCCGAGTCGGCCACTTGTTTACCGGGTGCTCACAGCGAGAAATATGTCCAAACGCATCGTCAAGAAGGTTTGCCACCACCTGATATAAATAGCATCGGGAAAATTGTGAAACAAGCCGGCCTGGGCGAGGGAGGAAGGAAAAGTCCAAACTCGGGCAAACGGTTGGGCAGACTCTATCGTGGGATCTCGTCAGTTGCTCGGAAACGATCAAAAGTTGAAAATCTCGCAAATCATTCGGTCAATACTGGGTTTTGGGGGTCCATCCGTCGTACAAGTTTTCCTCGCAAAATGGATGTTTGTGGGAGTGAGAAACGGAACGCAGTTTCACGCAGTTAATGGGAATATATGAATTGACCACATGTAACACGAAGAATGGCGTACATATAAAATTTTTCTTGACAAAACCATTGCGCACTATTATTATTTTTGTTTTCTGATGGAATATATTAATCTGACAAGCAACCTTTATAGTAGTTCGCGATAATTGGGTAAGCTGCAGTCACTTCTAGAATGATAATCACGTGATAATCAAAACTGCGTACTGTGTTTGGATATCAGGTTGTTGTATATGGTCGGTGTTTGAACGGCAGTGGATCTAAACACCATGTGAAGCTTAAGTGTGAACGCGAGGGCAAAAAGTGATAAAGCGACAGCTCCACGATAGTTCTTGAAGGTGCTTTAGTATAGAGTTCCACAACACCGAATGTAGGTTTCCAATGGATGTGATCTGTCGTTTTGCTCCAAAGAGATTTCGGGTTCACAGCGTACAGAATCGTGACGACACATTCGGAGACACGCTGAAGTAAATGATTGACTCCGTTAACCTCGTAGGAGACTAGCCCTGTGCAAGAATATAAATGCCAATAGTCACTTCAAAATGCAATCGCTGAATAGCTCACTATAGACAATCCCGATATATGTAGAACAGGTGCACCAAGGAGACGATACACGCGCACCAAAAGTGTATTGCGAAGTAGAATCGATTCACCCAAGTAGTGTTCATTTTGTACAAGAATAAGCGGCGTAGGCTGTATATGAAAGTAAGGCGAAATATGAAAATATATACAATTCCCCATAGAACTCCCTCCTAGAGCATTAGAAGGATGAAAACGCTGGATAAAAACGAAGAAATGTTAAGCACAATGTTCTTTGAAAACTGTTGGCCAGCTGACCGTTCGGTCTGAGCGAGTGCGGGGGAGATCAACAAGGGTTTTCGGATTGGAATGACAGGGTACGGGCTGTTCGTTACATATAGGCTGGGTAGACTGCGAGTTTCTAAGAGTAGGATCGACCTCAGCAGCGGTGGGAGACTCTAAGTGGGGTTCAGCATGAGCAAGTTTAAACATATCAATGCTCACTGTGTCGCGGGATCCGTTCCGATGGATCACGAAAATTTGGAGAATCGTTTACTCAAACGGAATAGTCCGGAATATGGTTGTTGCAGAGGGGTTTCAACGGCGTCGACACAAACGAAAACAAAATCACAAAATTCCGGATAGGACTGTTTTTGTTTCTGTCTGGTGTTTAACCTGGTGGGCTGGGGCTGGGTGTTCGCCATGGATGACTTCAACTGTTTTGCAAAGATGGTAGCGTTAAAGTGAGTTTGACTGTTGCTCGACTTGCAGAACAGTTCACCAGGGAGGCAAAGTGTCGTACCGTAAACCAATTCTGCGATCATGCGACCAATGTCTTCTTTAATAGCTGGGCGAATTCCAAGCACCACAAGGAGTAAGTGTTCGGTTCAACACCGGGGGTCTAGTTGAGCCTTTAAAGCGCCCTTCAACTGACGATTGAAGCGTTTGACCGTACTTGTTGCTGCCGGATTGTATGCAATAGTTTTGATGTGGTGGACTCCGAGTAACTGGTTGAAGTCTCTGAACAACGCTTATTGAAATTTTGTACCTTCATCAGTAGTTACAGTCGTTAGAGCACCATAGTTTGAGATCCCCCACTCACGAACGCCCGCGCAACGGTTTCGGTATTCGTGTCGGGAAGAGGTATTGCCACTGGCCATCTAGTGAAACGTTCAACTCACGTCAAGATATACCGACGACCCTTTGAATACAGCAACGGCCCGACTATGCCAACATGGACATGACGGAAACACGCGTCGCGGTTAGTGAATGTGCCGGGGGCGTAATAATATGCTGGTGGACTTTGCTGTGTTGACAATCAAGACAAGCTCTCGCCCATTCGCTTATGTTCCCATGCATGTCCGACCCTAAAAATCGGTATGAAATCAGCTCGATGGTGGCACAAATGGACAAGGGCTGACTGTCGTGGTATCGCATATGATTGCGCCTTCGTAGTTGGCTAGAAGCAACCGCCGGAGTTGAAGTGAAGAAGAGGAGCGACACTGCTGAAAATCCCGATCATTGACGTTGGTTCGGTATAGACCAATTGAAGCAACTCTAGACGAGGCATCGACGATGGTGCTTTTATTTTCATCGATCTCTCGTGTGTCCGTCGTGAACTGGGAAATGTAGTCCAACTGTCAAATTCCCCTCGGAGAATAATGATCGGGTTTGGCGTTGAAAGAATAAATAGGTGATCTGTTATCCGTTAGGACACTAAAATGCCTGCCTTCCAATAGGTGAAGAAAGTGGTAACTAAAGATAAAGATAGCCAGCAGCTTGCGACCGAAGATTCTATCTGGCACTTGCACTTGCTGAAGCTTGCGGAAGAAAAATGATAAAGGCTGAACATGACTGTTCACGATTTGCTGCAGAACCGCGCCGACAGCTAAGTGGGATGTATCGGTCTGTTGAATGAGATCCGAACCTCTGTCTATACTTATGTGTACCAGGGTCGTCACTTGTGATAACTCGTCTTCGGCTGCGAGAAATACCGCCTTGGCCGGAGGTGGGGAAACGAAATGGTTGAGATTATTCTTTAATAAATACATGAGGAGTTCAAACCACTTCGAATAGTGCGGGATAAAACGGGAAAAGCAAGTTACAGTGCCCAGAAACCTACGTGGGCTTTTCTGGGATTGTAGTGGTGGATAATCTTTAAGGGCAGCGATTTTCTCTGGTAGGGTTTCAGTTCCGTCACGAGTGATTCGATGCCCCCCAAAACCTTTGAAGTTTACTCTAAAAACGCATTTCATTGGGTTTGGGGTTATGCCATACTGATCAAAGCGTTCAAAAACAGCACGGAGGTGTGACATGCAGATGTTTGTCTTTGCTCACCACGGGAATTTCGTCGATACAGACGAAAACAAAGTGCAGACCCCGGAGGGCTTAGTCCAAGAATCTCCGAAAGGTCTCAGCTGCATTTCGAAACCAAGGTGGCATGCGGACAAATTCGTACAGTCCCAATGGAATCGCGATTGCCATCTTCGCTGTCTTCCGGGGCCGTGGGATCTGGTGGTATGCCCGAACCAAAGCAGGCTCTGAGAAAATGGTCACACCGCGTAAACCGATGTAAAAATCGTAAATGTGACGAATTAGGTACCTGTATGGAACGGTGGCGTTATTTACTGCGCAAAAATCACCACACGGAGCCAGTCGCTGGGCGAGGTTTTAGGTATCATATATAAAGGGGAGGCCCAAAGGATACTGGATGGCTGGATGATACCGAGTAGCAGATGGTCCTCAAATTCCGCTTTTGCGATTTTGAGTTTCCCTGGTGGTAGCTGACGGGGCGAACGATGGTCGACGTTCCTATGGTGGTAATGTGGTGGAAAACGTCGTGAGTTATTTGTGACAGTGAGCCTGGTGGATTGATAAGGTGTGGAAACGATCGAAACAGAGCTGCGAATCTGTTGTCTCGAAAGGCCGAACGTAATCCCACTGAACAAATCGACGCAACCCTACCGTAGACACATAAAACTGCTGTGCTTTCTAGCAGTTTCCGGCTCCCCACAGCCACCACGAGTCCAAAGGGGATGAGAAAGTCAACGCCAATAATTGAATGTTTTACATCTGTAACAGTAAAGGTCCGATGGGATTGCCGACGGAGACCAAGGTCCAGAGTGAGTAGTTTCTCTCTGTATGTCTGTAAAGCGGTGTGGTTAGCAGTCTACGTGGTATACAACACTGGCTTGAGATTATATTTGACACCAATGGGTGGAATAAAAATGACCTCAGCGCCCGTCTCACTCAGGAAACTGAGGGACGTTGAACGGTCGAATACATAAAACAGGCGACCTAAGTAAACGCCAATGGCAGCTGTTGCTATTACTGACTGGCCTGACCGTTTCCCATCTGATTTTGATCAGTTCAAAGGGAGTACGTCTACTTGCAACGATACAAGCGCGTACCAGACCGACGGTGGCGATAACACCCATCCCTATCGAACCATCGCGCGTGCGACCTACTTCGCGGTCTGACTTTGAGAGTGCTAGTGACCGTCTATCTACCAGCAGTTTCGCCAAAGTGGCTAGCTGCGAGGACATTTGCGGAAGCTGCTTTCTCAGGTTTCAGACGTCTTGCTGGAGGATGTTGCGGCTACAGGACGCTTGCGGTTGAGCTACTTGATGAGGAGCATAACTTTGATGCACCTGGTTGGCCAACTCTGCTAGTTTAGTCAACGGTGTGTCCTTCTTTAAAATGGCCAATGTTTGACGGAGCCCTCGTGGGAGGTTCTGAAGCAGCAACTCGCGCAACGACGGTTCGCTGACCGTCTGCTTGGTTGACATCTAAGTAGTGTGCCGAAGCAAATTAGAGGGAGTACACTCTTCCATTTCGACGCCAGCAAGGAGCTTACGGAGGTTGTCCTCGTCAAAAGCTGCCATCCTGTTATTAATGGCCGATTTGATGACGTTGTAAGGGTTCTCAGCTGGACGCTCATAAATTACACCCGCAACCTCCGCAGCCACTGTCTCACTTAATTTTGAGACGACGTAATTATACATCCTGCGATGTGAGCGAATTCGCTGAATGTCAAAAATAACTTCAACTTGTGCCTAGGATCCCTACTGTCAAACTCAGGAAGTTTAATGATAAAAATGTTCTCTGAGGCAATTGTCTCCTGTTTGAGATCAGAAGGTATACTAATAAAGACAGGGGAAAATATGAGAAAGTAAATTAAACAAGATTTTGGGGGGAAATATGGATAGAAGGCGGCAGAGTAAACAAAAGATTAGCAATACGTGTAACAAAGTTCACAAAGAGTCACGCGCAATCTGTTGATCCAAAAATGACTTTCTCAATATCCAACGGCAGATAAGACACTTTCTCTTCGAAACGGTCAATGAGGATGCGCTCATGAAAACTGGATTTAATACGGTACTGATTGAATCAGTATGCATGAAAATTAAATATCTCACCTCAAATGTGAAAAATCCTCATAAATTGAACAAAAATGTGCCCGTACAACAAATTTGATAACAAGGCACCACTCAGTAATGAGGAACGATAAAACGGAATTGGAACCAATAAAACAAATAGTCATTGGTTGGGTTGAAGCAAAATGATTGTTTATGCATCGAGAAATGGTAAGAATTACAGGCTACTCAAGAAAAAATATGGAAGAAGAATGTATAATTTGGCCTATGGAAATGTACAGGGCTCATACTGAATGAGAGTACGGAGAACGGTAACAGTAGCTGTTTCTTAGGGAAAATAGTGGAACACACGGCCACCTTTTAGCACTGATCAATCAAAGCAATCTCAAAAATAGTGCAACAGACCTTAACAAAATCAACAACTATCAAAATGAAGTCGCTGAATAACCCATTATAGGCAGTCCCGATCTATGTACAACAGGAGCACCAAAGAGACGAGATGGGCGCATCAAAAGTGTATTGCTAAGCAGAATCGATTCACTCAAGCGGTGCGCATTTTGTACTAGGATAAATTGTGTAGACTGTGTATATATGAAATGTGTACAATAACATATAGCCCTCAGCCCCCTGAAATCGGAACACAGGGAACACAAAAGTGACAGAGATAAATTTTGTACTATCGTTTATTGATTCATTCGATTCACTGGGTTCAAACATTTAATGTTGGAGGGTATTTGAGGGGTGTGAAAGTGTTGAAGACACTGAAACTTATGAAGTTAAAATACTGCACAAAACGCTACAGAGCTGAAACCCATAGTTCATAACACAAGGGTTGTTAGTGTAGTGAGATCACCTTCGACGTTCGCACAAGACGAAACTCCTTTCGACGTGAGAATTGTGTTGCCAGTACCACCGCGCCAGGTCACATCACCTTGTGAATGTAAATTTACTACAAACCACTAGCATAAAAACTAGTGTGCTGACGTAAGTATCGCAGTTTCACGCGTAGCCGTATGAGGAATCCGCGCCACCTCTATCGAATCGTCGCTAACGATTCAAGGTTCACAACGAGTTACGCGTAATCGGTTAATCTAAAGGTGCCTTTCTCAATATCCAACGGCAGAGAAGATAATCTTCGAAACGGTTAAGGAGAAGACGCTCGTGAAAACTGGATTTAATACGGTACTAATTTAATCAATGTACATGA
>JTDE01001495.1:83748-120461 GCA_014338405.1 Paragonimus skrjabini miyazakii | reverse complement strand
AGCTTCCCAGGCATACAAACTGGTCAACAACCTCCAGGACTTCATTATCTAATATTAAATCTACGTAATCACAGCAGTCTTGCGGAAGCACTTTGTATTTCGAGGCTGCAAACCGAATTCCGAAGTGCTTAGCAGAACGCGAAATGGCCGTTGCTTGCGCTGCTAGAAAGTTGTCAAACAGCAACACCTCAACGTCAGCATAATCAAGATCAGTCAGTCAGTCACTCAGTCTTCCACCAGGTAGGAAGTCCACACTGGCATTATATTAGTGCCACAGACAGTCCTCCATGATTTCGTCCATGACGAAATTGAACAAAAATGGTGAAAGGGAACAGACTTGACGAACGCCGCTCCTGGTGCTGAAACTGTCAGACAGCTCACCGTAAACCCTAACCTGAGCCGAAGTGTGGGAGTAAAGCGTCGACAGTATGTTCACATACTTGGTCGGTACACCCCTGCGTTTAAGGGACTCTAAAAGTGTAGATCGACCCACTGAATCGAATGCACCTTTATAATCGAGAAATATGGCAATTGTTGGCCGGTGGTACACATGACGCTGCTCCGAAATTTGACGAAGTGTAAAAATGTGATCTATACATCTCCGGCCAGGACGAAACCCTGCCTGTTCTTCTTTGATGTTTAACTCCCGAACTGCAGTTAGTCGACGAAGTATAGTGGATGCCAGAACCCTAGAAATGACTGGGGTCAAACTAATTCCTCTAGGGTTTTCGCAAGAGTTCATGATACCTTTCTTGAATAAAGGAACTGTTATCGCGTGACTCCGTCACGGAGGGATGGTCTCCGTCATTCACACAAGTTGAAATAGCGGAGTCAAGGCTTCAGCTAACACCTCTCCACCTTCTTTGAAAAGTGCCGGCACGAGATCATCTGGACCGGCAGCCTTATTACGATTGAGAGCCGAGATGCAGTTGCGAACCTCAGTCTCAGTGGGTGGTTCTAAATCTACCTACCAGGGCGTTACGTCAGAAGTTTGTGGAGGCAGCACGGTAGAAGTAGGAGGCCAGCTAAATTGATCCTCAAAGTGTTCCGCCCAATGTTCTAACCTTCCGGACGTATTATAGATTAGTGTGCCATCTGCCTCGCTGATGGCTTCACTGACAGACGGTCGCCTGGGACTGGTAGCACGGATCAGCTTAAAGAGTTTGCCGGTGTTCCCTGATGTAAAGGCGATTTCCACTTCCTCAACCTTTTCCACTAACCAAGCCTCACGATCAGTCTTTAGACTACGTTTCAGCTTCCTACGCATATCTCTTCTAGACTTATTATGTGAACTACCAGGAGGAACCTTCCATCTGGCTCCTAACAACTTCAGAGATTTCTCTGAGATCCGATGTTTATTAAACTTATGTACCCCTGTGCCGCATGCCACAATACCTGCTTTCTGAATAGCCTGTGAGATTTGTGTCCAGCGGCTATTAGGATCTTCGGAGTGAGTGTCACTAAGGCAACTTTCTAAGCTAGTTTGGTACTTATGCTTTACCGATAGTAAAACCGGTTTCTCAGCAGCCAGTCGTTGCTGTCGGTAGGGTCGTTGTCCAGCAAAAGTAACAACAAAACGACAACATACCAATGCATGATCTGAGTCCAAGTACGTGCTCCAATAAGAACGACAGTCTTGAATGCAACCGCGCCACCTGTAGCTATGTGGTCTGTCTGTGACCAGGTCTGATTCAGAGAAGGCGGGCGCCAAGTATAGCAATGACGTGCACGATGCCTAAAACTAGTGCTGGCTAAAAATAGCTTATGCTCAGTACACAGCTGCAACAATCGTCCACCATTATCTGACCGATGTGACGCTACCCCAAACTTGCCACCTAAACGAGATTCGGCCTCGCCAAGGCGGCCGACCTGAGCATTCATATCTCCGGTCAGAATGACTATATCAGAGCCACGTGTCGACCGAAGAAGAGAGGCTAGATCCGAATAAAACCCGTCTTTGACGCCGACGGCACTACAGTCAGTAGGAGCGTAAGCAGACACAATGAATAAATTCCTGAAGGTCTTGCGTCTAGAGCTAGTCTTAACGTAACCTGCCAAGCGGACAGCACAAAGTCTACTGTTAACAGGAATCCAATCAATCAATGAGGCTGCGGTCGTCGAGCTAAGGACTATACCTACATCAGCCTGACCTGTATCAGCGGCTGTGGAGTCACCCGAAGTGTATAACTAGTATCGGGTAGACAATGCGGGTGATGTTAGTTCCATACGCTGACTGCTGTCCTGGATTCTAGTTTCCGAGATACAACAGACATCGATATGCAACGAGTCTAACGTTCGTGCAAGAGCGGCTTGTTGACCTATCTGTTTTAGAGTGCGAACGTTGAAGGCACCTATATTAATTCGCATTTTAGGTCTAAGCAAGGGACGAGGGAGGCATGAAGCTGAATGGCAAGAGACGGAACTTACCGGCTCAGTGTTACCACGGTTAGCTACATCTGTTATGGAACCTGTAGAGTAACTATCAGAAATGGCGGTCGGGAGAGGCCTGGGACCGAAATTTGATAGGACAGTGGGGGAGGGGTCAGCAGTAGAATGTTTTCGCCTACCCACCCTGCTGTGTTCAGCGGATAGGGCGACCCGGTTTATACTGCGAGACGGCCGATGTAGTATGGAATTACTTGTTTTGTGACTATTCATGGTTGCGTGTGGGCTGAGATACTGCCAGGGCGCCCGGGCCTAGACAGGGAAACGATTAAGGTTATCCACCAAAGCCTTTGGCTCAAAAGCCTATACCGCAAGGCAGCGGGTGGGTGGCAGTGCACCGGAACTGGTACATTTTTCTTCCAACCCCTAACCTGGAGGACCAGGAGACTGGTTTGTCAGACCTTTTCGTCTGTCTGGCATGAGTGACTCTATCGGTATGGTGACCACACCGTCAACGGTCATCAAGATGCGCATGCCGTTTCACCGCGTCAAGGTCCAGTCTCGTTGTGACGCAATAAAACTGTTAGACAGGTTGGATGCATTAATGACAAATCTACTACTTCTGTGATTGTCGTATGGTGTTTTGACACCCATTTTGAAAATAAGAATGATCGCTGGTAATCACCTTCCAGGAGGCGCCTTTTAAGTTTCCTATATTGAACAGTGTATGACAACGATTGACAACCTCTTCCCACCATCTTTAAAATAAGCTGGGAAAGAAGACTATACCTTTGACCTTACTAGATTTCAACTGCTTAATTTTCAAGACCACTTCAGTTTCCGACAGAGGATCGTCAAGAATGTAATGAGTAACCACATAATCTCCATTCTCCCTGGCCGAATGAATTGGCCCATGCCAATTGAATTGGTTCTCAAAGTGATCGGCTCATCTGTCAAGTCACCGCAACGGGCTGTAAATTTGTGAGCCATCTTTTTCATACATAGTCTCATTAACACCTTATCGACGCCCAGTGCAATCACGAATCGGGGAAAACAACACTGATTATGTCCCGACAAAAATTTATTCTGCACCTCTTTGGCTCGCTCGAAGAAGTAAGCTTCACGGCTTCTGTGTAGACTTTTGTATATTTTCGTTTCAGTTTACGGTGGCGTTTGCCGCATTCGGAATCAGAGGGATCAGCCTATTTTTCTTATAAGTTTCGGCGAGTCAGCAGAAACACCCTCCTGCTGTATCTACGATGCCCCTTTTGAATATGCCTCTTCACAGGAGGTACACACAGTCGTTGAGACATGTGCACAATGTTCATTTGGATAACCCCACTATTTTGAAGAGGTGAGTTTAACTGTCACTGCTGTTTGCGAAACGTTTCGTTCCTTCTGAGTGCACTGTACTGGCGAGCGGTTATCCCATGAACAGACGACAAGACCAAGTGGACACGAACAACCGCATGATTTGAGTCAAGATGCTTAATCCAAAATGAACGAAATTCTTTAATGAGATTGCTCCACCAACAGCTGACAGCGATGCCAATTACCTTATAGACGGCGAACTCCATGTGACGCGTCGATTGTGCTTAAGTGTGCAGGTCGATAGATGGAGTCCATGGAATGCACATAGCTGTACAAGTCGATTCTGATTGTCAGTACTTCTTAGCCGGACACCACACACCCCATCCAGCCACTTCTCTGGAATTAGACGACCAGTCTATGTGTTCATATCACGGAATGTTTTGTTTTTCCCAGAGGATCAAAAAGAACATTGCAAAAGGCATTCTTGACAGTATATGAGCTCCTGTCCGTTGGATCATATGCAAATATGTCAAATAAATAACACCCCACTTGTCCGTGTCTACTGACTATGACTGAAGTGGTGATTCTGACGACACATAAATGATCATTCGTTGGAATCCAGTCGAACATGTTGTGTTCTGCTTTAGGGCTTCAGTATGACCTCAAGGTTGGCCTTTTTTGTCCGAATCGGCAGTTAAGCATCAGTGTGAACCACTGATGTATTGCTGTCTATGATGATGATGATGACTGATCCATAGCATTATTCAAAGTTGATTTCAGGTGGAGTACTAAGATAAGTTCGTAAAGGCACGTTTCGGTGACATGGCACATCCAGTTCCAGACTTGAGAGAATGCTCCTCGGAGTGGCTTGTTGACTTATTTATCAGTGTGCGAACATTAAAAGCGCCAGTATTCACCGATTATCTTGGTTTGAAGAGAGAGGAATACTGGACGGAAATGACAAAATTTAAAATAAATGGATTGGTCTGCCATAACTACGATAGCTCGTGATACTTTCCACTTGTTTATGTCGCTGAGGGTGACTGACTTTTGGGATCCCATGCGGAGTCTAAGTTAAAAGTCTGACGTTCGAAGCAACAGGACATAAGGTTTTCTTGCAGGACCTCCTCGAAGTCAATGACTCAGGCGACGGATTCACTTGACATTGTGAGGTTCGCCTAGCCAGAGGGCGCAGTTAGTAAGACAGTGTCTGATCCTGCTCATTGCTGTGCGCAGTAGGTGTATTCGCAGGTACATCAAGCTTTTGAATGACATCGAAAGTTTTTTAACCGTATTGGATAACGCGCCGGAAGTCAACCGGTGGGTGATCGGAATGTTCTTTTACTTCAGGGTACCTTATTTCGGATGAGGACAGTGCCGCAACTATGGAAATATTCCTAGCCGTATACGTATAAGAGTGTGTTATACATATATGTGTAACACGAAATAACCACACGTACTAAATATATGCAGACCAGGCTGAACAAGCTGAATGACCTGGCCGGCCCATATGGAGCAAACTTTATGCCTTCAAGATGGTATTTAAAGACTGGGGCGTTCCCACTTCCGCCCTGTTCAATACAAGCGATCCGCCTGAGACCATGAACAATTTCATTCACTTGCAATATGACTGATGACATCAAGAATGGCGTCATCTGTGACGTGTGGATGACCTTCAGTTGTTGCTTGTCTGCAATCCATGTTTGCTTGATGACTCTGAGACGTGGCCTATCCTCGACGATTTGAACGGATGTGTACTGTCTGACCATCGTTATCTCCGCCAGTTTGCTCACATTAGGTGGGATGATCACGTGAATGTTACGGCCGTCCGTCGGCACGTATAACCCGGATCGTAGATGTGCATTCAGTAAAGATTTCTTAAACTGCACATTTCGTTGTAACTGGGTCGCATGCTTCGCATGGCGACCGTGCGTTTATACCACCTGTCATTATCTACCAAAACCACAGCCGTGGTCACAAAATATGAAATTGAAGGCTAGTCTGTCGATTAAAGCCTGGTTGGAGGATCTCGTAACTACTGAGACCCCTGGTTAAAAGCGTTTCCGTAATGACAACTTGCCGCAGTCAATGGAGCGCCCGCATACACAGCGCTACTTCTATGTAACCTTATTTGACCCCTTTCGTTTCATTTGCTCAAGTTCTTGGCGTATGCTACTCTTCGTGACTATTGCAACAAACGTTAGTTCTGGCTAAAACACTACTTGTGATCAAGAAGCGGCCGTTTGGTAGTGAAGGCCAGGTGAGTATATCTCTTCGGCCTTTAGTGATGAATAGGCAGTGTACTAGAGGTGCCAACTAATCCTTTCTCCTCCAACCCACTCTTTGCCGATGCCCCAAGCGGCTGGCCCAGGTTTCGAGGTGGATACATGACTTGATTTAAAGAAATGAGGACAGCTATCAGCCGGTTAGTTACTGTAGGTCTCCTTTGTCTCCCAGACTGGGGCCGTTGTAACTCACAGAGCCGTTTGCTGAAGACATTAGAAAGTGTGGTGGATAATCGGTCTCAGTGACAAAAATCGTATTGTTGTCTGGCTGGGTTATTTGTGAAGCAAATGCAGTTTAGGGAACGAGGCAGTAAAACTGTCTTATAGACACTGTCATATTTTCATTAGCAAATTGTTTGCATGCACCGTGCTGTCATCTTGGTATTAATTGTTCCAGTTTTGACTTTAGGTCGTTGCACATTGAACTCTGTTTCCTATGTGCTCTCTTCAACCTGGGATTCATTGCTTTATGCAGTTGAGCATCAGTGTCAACTCCAGATATATTGCCGTCAGTGATGATGTTAGTAGTCTACGTAGTGGTTAGCATTCCGTGTTACGGATCATGTTTACGCGGCCATTGTTTGGAATTTTCGTATTGCTGTTGTAGGACTTATTTGGTGGAGGATTGTCTAATGAATATTTTAGATTTATTTTACAAAGACAACGTTAGTCGTTAGAAATCTTGTCGAAGAAGTCACCAGTTCCATCTGCTCCCTGTAGAGATGCGGCGGAAACCACCACCTACACCACAAGTTTCTGAGTTCATTCTACACACTGAATGCCATCTTTGATAGATGGTTCAGGGTTGCGATATTTTTTCAAATGGATTTCCTCAGTCAATGCAGTGCTCTGAATATACGTCCCGTTTCGAAAACTGAGAACCAGCAAACACAGAATACACCGATTCCATTCTTACCAAATTGCATATGACCTCAACGATTCTACTCAACCTTTCGGGTTTTCGGTACACAATCTTTATTTTTCAGTATCCCATACCAGTGCCTCAACTTCGTCAACTTTGCTGATGTTTGCAACCCTAATTGCGACCGTTCCGAACGATATTTAGTCGGCGTTGATCAGTGTAGATGTTTGTTTTCGTCAGTGACGATCAGTCGCTGATTGGTCCGGGTGGTCGAATTGGCTTTTCGAATAAATAGAATCAAATCACGTCATCTTCCAACTTGCCACCGCTAGGTATCGCAAACTCGACACGATGATGTCCCAGCATTCAGGCTGCGACAAGGTAAGCAAAACTAGTGTAATTGCGCGTACGATCTTATTAGCATTGTCTCTTTCGTACTTTTTACTACGTCTTAATAATAATGTCACCGCAAGCAGTTCTTTGGGCAAACTAACCTATCTCGCAGATAACCTCTTTTTGTTCGATTGTTCTTCAAGCCGCAATCTTGGAACACGCCCAGTTGCACGAAACCAATAATCCTTGGATTTCGAACCAATTATCACGCCTCTGTTTTGTTTCCTTTGTCTTGAATCAGTGCAATGAAATGAAGTTACATGTTGATTATTGTTTGACCTGATTTCTTGACATTTCAGCTGTCTGTAAGTCATGACCGGAACCTATCAGTATATGCCGCGCGCTGCGCCGGTACCAGGTGTGGAGTACCCTTTAACAGTCAAGTATTGTGGTGGTGAGTTTTATTTACTTTGCTGCCAACTATTTCTAAATATACAAGAATGTACTATGCCAGTCGAGTACTGTGAATTTTCTCCAGCGCCTGAAAAATGTCGAGCATGGCTAGAGAAAAATCTGCCGGAGGAATTCGACCAATTAAGAACCGGTATATTTGTGTTATTGTAATCCTTATTGTGCATCTTTAGGGGAAGATGGAATTGCCTCGGGAGTTGATGCTCCGACCAAGGGTCGTCAAGTGCGTGGCGGCAAGGGCACATCCCGCAAACCTGTTAAGCAGAAAATCAATGTTTTCAAAACATCCCGTGGGAAGAAGAAGTTTACCACCAGTGTGATCGGTCTGTCCACTTTCGGTAAGCCGTTTAGTTAATTGGGGAGTGGAATAAAAATGTTCTTTTGTGTGCGCCGTTTTCTGCTGAGCTTATTTAGCGAAATCTCTTGTGACAATTCTGCTTGTCACAATGTATATAACGGGCATTATCGACATTGAACCACACTCATAGATGTTGCGATGTACATTTTCAAACCATCTGTCAATGGCGGATTGAATAGCTCATGCAAATCAACAAAACCGTATTTGAAAGGATGGACCAGTAGTTCTACTGTTGGTCATGATACATTGCTATGCGTGAAATCGGCTTATCACTTGACAAAGGAGACTGGACCGAAACGTGGTGTAATGGTTTGCGTATCTCAGTGACCTACTAAAGTAAACTGGCAGCGTTATGACCATACCGACAAAACCATTGTTGTCAGACAGGCTGCTAGAGTAAAACATGACAAATTACCTATCCGTCGTTCGTTAGATTTGAAGTTTATGCGTGTCTGACTTACTCCGGAAAGTTAACACTAGTTTTAGTCGGCTAACACCTAGCCGCTGTTTTGCAGCACAGCCTTTTAAGCGAAAGGCGTCGATTTGTCTAGACGTCGCGACAATATTTATTGTACTTACAGCCACGAGGTTTACAAAATAATTCATCGTTGTCGTAAGTCGTACAGCATAAATCACGTTAGCGCGTGTGCTACATCCGTCAGAATTAATGTCTTTCTCACCCTAGCTCTTAAATTCCCTGTAGCTCTCAGTTCTAACAATTTAACAGATCTCCCAGTAAACATCCAATCTGTACCAATTTCTGATTAAGTTCCATTTCATCCCTAGATTGACTTTCGCTGCCCTCAGGCCCAGACAGACGGTTCATACAGGCCCTGTCAACGTTCACGCTCTTAAATCGGTCTGCATGCCCGTTCTCGCTTGAACACTGAATCGTTTGAAAGTCGATAGCTGTCGTATTTCGGAGACTAGAACCCATGGCAGTAATCAGCACATCGAACCGACAATTTCGGTGATGTTTAGTGAATGCTGTGCGCTTTTAACTGGGATATGTGTAGCTTTCGGCACAGTAGCCGCAACCGCATTGATACACTGGGTTTCTGTCAGTAGTGAGCTGTTTACTATCTGTTTAGCTTACTCTGTCAAATCTGGTCATACATCTCAAGCTTATTATCGCCGATGTTTTCGTCGACTGTAGTAGCGACCTTGTTCAGGTTTATTTTGCGAGGATTTCCCCGCCTCACTACTTCCAACACGTTGCTTAGATATGGTCATCCTAACCGGATATATGTACTATAAAATGATTGATCTACAAAACTAGCCTAAACTATGGACTTAGGTACCCACTCCTTGAATCCCTGTTCCAATATGTTCAAAAGTTCACAGGCATTACAAGAAGTAGACACTGTTGTTTGTGGCACAGTTACTAATGAGTGCTTAGAAAGTACCTCATCTCACGGCGGCCCTAAGGGTTACTGGATTATGTTCGAAAATCTCGCCCATGTGATATGGGGGATACCCGACGTAACTTGCTTAGCAGGACTGAAAAAGCGGTGTAGATGTAAACTGCGGTAGCATGGGGTCGTATTTTCAGAATGTTTCGGCTTACGTAATCCTTGGAGTCATTCATCAACGAGATTGTTTGAAACTGACAGTACTCAGGTAGTTTAAGAGGGTTAGGTGGGACATTTCAGCCAACCTCCATTATGATGACTCCGCGAACTCCGAAGTTATGCTCTAGTCTGTTAACTTTCAGTTGTTCGCTCAAACTGACATTTGCTACTGTATCATAATCCTCAAACTTTTCGAGGTTGCTAATTCCATTATTCAAAGAAGACCACGAGATCCTAATAGGGCCTTATCACGTATGTCTCGACTTGTGGGGACAGTCGGGTGTCCTTAACTGAGGTGAGTTTGTTTTACTCTTTATTTTAAAAGGTTGTTGGGACTACTTTGAGACCCATAGGAAAGTTAGACTCCTTTTGTAACTGTAGTTTTGGTGTTCGTAATATTCTGCTAACTCACTGCGGCTTGGAAGCAAACATAAGGCAGAGTGAACAGGTTTCCGTCATGAGGGATGTGTAGATAGGATTTTTACCGTTCTTCACATTTTTAAATAAAATTAACTGTGTTGAGTGACACGCACTTGTGAACTCCCTCTGTCACAGTGGTATGCCGACTAAATTAGTAAACATTATATTCACTCTACACCGACACAGCATCGCAGGTTTGGTCCACATAGAACATTCACACACATTCCAGACGAAATAATTCGGAATCGTCTGCGGCAGTCAGCACGCAAGCGTCGGCGTCCTTCCCAGTAAGATAGATACCAGCCTCAGTTATGTTGTTGACAATGCACTGTTGCTTAACAAATTTTCCGCAGGTTATTTAATATTGGACAGCCTTTTCAGCTCTCTCTGTTGCTTCATGTGTTGTTTCAGAACTGTTACAACTACGTCTGTATTAGATTAGGCTATGCAGTTCTAGAGGTTGTTGGTCGGTTTATCTACTTAGGAAACTGTATCACTAATGGTGGGATTGTAAGAAGCAGTAGTTCTAATGTTAAAGTGGCCCTCTTCAATTTTGGACATCATTCGCGACGAAAGAATACCTTTTGTGTATAAAATCACAATAGTTTGTTCTGTGCTTGCGGACTATGGTATCTAAATCGAAAAATATCTCTAGCCACCGACGTTCACCTTCTGTAAAGCTCATCGAAGTCACCAGCCGGTCAACGAGGAAATGCCTAAGAGATGAAGTTTCTAATGTTACCGTGCAGCAACAGTTGCGATAAGTAGCAAATGGTCTCTGGCTATCGTGTATGCACCCACCAATTTCGTCCGATCAAATCCTTCAACCCATGTGCACATTTACTGGCTGTTTTCTTACTGTGGACCCGCGTATTGATATACATTTTGGATTCAGAAAGTGAGCCACAGCTGCAGATGATCTGCCTATTTGAACCATCCTTCCTTGGTATGTGAAAACAATTATTAATCGGTTGCCAAGTCGGATTTCTTGAGAGGCTTCCACGGCCCTTGCTAATTCCTATGTAGTGCAGGGTGAGACGATTTGTTTTTTGCTATATGCGGGCTCTATCTCTGTTCAATTGCGCCAAACTTCACGGAACAAAAAATCGATCTCACCGTATCCCTACTCAACGGGTTATCAGACGTTGTGTAATCGCGAGTGGAAATCATCTTGCTGCACGTGTTTACTCGTACACATTCTATCTCCTATAGAACCCGGTACTCTGATATCTATTGCAAATCCAAAATCTGGCTAACTTACCTCATCCATCAAGTTTCAAACGATTTCCTTTCCCGGTTTCTCAAGTCTAGTTTCATTGGATACAGTCTGTTCATTTAGTTTAAGGTTTCTATCAAGCTTTTCGTTTACCGAATCTCGAGTGTGCATAAACCAACGCGTCATAGTCACTGTGTAGCCAGTGGAATTAAACACCGTGACCTTCCAGCCACATTTCATGATTAAGTGGCGCTTCCCCGTTCAATGAAGACAGTAACTTCAACCCAACTGAGAAGTCCTGATCACGCGCTTATCGATTGGATAGAACAGTGATTCTGTTCATTCTCCTTTTGAAATGATCGGGCAAGCAGAACACTATTCATACAAGGTTGTGGTTGGGCGTTTTGGATTTGATTACTCTGTTATGCCTATTGTGAGGTTGCTGATTTTGTGGTTAACGCGCTAGTCTCACAAGCACGAGGATCAGAGTGTAAACTCCGATCCGGACAAGGATATGCACTACTGATGAGCTCTAATAAGAGCGAAACTCGGGTCTAGTGCTTTCTTTCGAAGTGGGCTAGCCGAAAGGCTTATCTGAATGCAAAGGCTGCGATCGAGTGTGGGTGGTGTTCAGTTTTGAAATAACCTAAATCCCCGAACCTTCACTACTACGATTTTGATTTCATCTTCGACCGTCTTATCCCATCTAACCTTTCCGTCGCATTCATTTTAATTGTCGCTTGGGTTACCAGAACCATTAGTTCTTATGCCCTCTAATGGCCGTAAACCAGTAATATGGAGCAGTATCATTTCTCGAGCTGAATCGGAAATCCAATGATGGCCGGACGTGCCTCAGACATCAGTCGCACTGTCCACTTAGCAAGTGTAAATGTAATTGAGTTTCATCCACTAATGTTCTTATACAATCAGTTTCTGCTGTTGTCGTTGGAATAAAAGTTTCGAAGAGTAAAGACTCCCAATCGTTTTATCGTAGTGTGACTTGCAGAATAGCAGATGGAGTAGATATCGTCCGACTGCCGAAACCTATATGGGAGAGATTTCAAATACCTGGTCTTGCAATAAGTGAATGATTGGTGCTTGACCAGCTTTTCCTACTACCACCCATCGGATATTTGGTAATTAGCTAACTCAGAGACACCATTTGGGTCGCCATTTTCAGTAACTCACCAAGACTGATTATGGTCAATGATCAGCTGTCAGTGGATACGTACTCTCAAATCGCTCGTTTTCATAACTTGCTTCCAATCTCGTGAACTTCGCGGAATGCAGCTACTAATCCATTGTTTCCGCGGCTCACTGTAGGTTCGAGAACACGTGTATTCAGTGGTACGATCAGTGTACACTAGTATTACCACAATAGGCCTGCACAAAGATGCTCGGCCGAGTGTTCGAACCACCATTCGTTTCCTTTTTGGAATTTTAGTGTTTACGAAGTTGTAAGTGGCGCGTATGCATTCATGTATATGTCTATTCCTAACAGCTCGGGTTTCCTTGTTTTCTGAACGACGACGCTTGAATTCGTCGCGCATGCTTTTCAGACCTAACCCACAAGAGTTCTCCAGGACGAATTTCGTCTTATCATCCTCCGCACATCCCATCATTTATGCCGTCTACACGAAGTATGCCGAGTTCGGATACTCCTTCATCTCGTCATTTTGCACAGAGGATTGTGCCTCTCTGAAACTTTCTCAGGAGTTCTCGGCACACGCTGAGCAATGCATATGGTTAAAAAAACGGACAGTATAATCCAAATGAGCTTCCTTGACATTGAGACTGAACCTTGCTGCGGTGTGACGGCTTGCGCATTTCGACCACCTATTGGATTACACTAAACAGTGTGATGATCACAACGGCAGAAGCACTCGTACTATGCAAGCCAATAAGTAAAGGTCTAGCGGACCACAGTCTGCTGGTTCTTCAGACTGGGGGTTGTAAGAAGTTGGACGTTTTTTTCCGGAAAAAGTGCCAGTTCTAGCACACTGCCACCCATCCGCTGCCTTGCGATACTGAATTTTGGGCAAGAGACCTTGGTTGGGAGCCCTACTCATTATACTGTCTAAGTTCTGGCATTCCGGAACTACCTAAGTCCATATACATCGATCAATATTCACAACACTTAATTCGATTTTGCGTCGGCCACCTGTCAGGATAAACTGAGTCGCCCTACATGCTGAATACGGCAGCTACCACTGTCCTTTCCCCCACCATCCAATTTGGTTTTCAGTGCCCTGTCGATCTCCATGTCGAGTAATTGCTCTACAGGTCCAACAGCAGAATGTAGATAATCGCAGTAACTCTGTCCCAGTAAGTCCCACTTCTTACCATTCACCCTCAAGCCTCCGTCATCCGTTGCTTAGACCTTGAATGCAAATTGATATAGGTGCTTTCAGCGTTTGTACAGATAGACCAACAAGCCGCTCTTGCACGAACTTTAGACTCGTTGGATGTTGTTGTCTGCTGCATTTCAGACACCTTTTCGATGTGCCTGCTCGTGCTTCGGCTGACTGCAGTGACGTCGGTGCCAAGGATACCTACACGAACCTGACCACTTCCTTAGGTTGACACAACTCCGCTATATTCATTTTGATCGGACATATGAACGCGCTAGTTGATCTGCTTGATGATATCGAGTCTCGTTTCGGGGACTGTCGGGGTTGGAAGCACATCGCCCAGATGCTGGTGAGCGGCTGTTGCAACTTTGCGCTGAGCATTGACAGTTTTAGCCAGCACCGGTTTCAGACCTCGTACTCGTCATCATTATACTTGGCACCCCATTTCTTTGAATCAGACCTGGTCTCAGATAGACCACATAGCTGTTAGTTATAGGGAATGTAATTCAATTCGGGACTCTCGCTGGGAAACGATCCCACTAACTTGCCAGGTCGTCAGTAAAGGGTGAGTACCGATTTCGTGTAGAATGCTAACTTAGCAGTTCTCGCCCCGAAGATCCTAACAGCTGCCGGACCCAAGTCTCATAAACCATTCGTGTTGCAGGCACTTTAGTATGCGGCACGGTGGTTCGTAAGTTAAACAAATGTTGAGTTTCAGAGGAATCCACAAACTTGTTAGGTATCAAGATGAACATTGCTCATGACAATTTTTCTAGCTAATCCAGGAAGAATATCCGTAAGAAGCTGAGACGTAGCCTGATCGTAGATGTCAAGGCTTTGCTAACGGAGGAGGTTGCTGCCATGGAAGCTTCAGTAAACACCACCATAATATTCGATCTTACTTGCGCTACTGTTCCAGCGCATCCGTTTATCAATGAGGTGGACGACATGCTTATCCATGTGTCCAGAAGGTTGAGGCGCTAGGCATCACGTTTGAAGGCCAATTTAGCCGGCCTCCTGCTTCTACTGCGTTATCGCTGCAAGCTTGCAGTAATTTTATAATTGTGCATCAGGACCGAGCTCCGCCATTACATTTCGGCTGTCAAATGCAATAGGACTGATGGCCCAGCTGACCTCGTGGTGGCATTTTTCAATGAAGGTAGGGAGGCACTAGCTCAAACCCTGACTCGGTTGTTTCAACCTGTGTGGACGACGGAGAACATCCTTCCGTGCTGAAGTCACTCGATAATAATTCCCATGTTCAAGAAGGAGTCAGAGATTCTTACCATAAAAATTTGCCTGATTCCAGTCATTACTGGGATTCTGGCATTCACTATACTTCGTCGACTCACTACAGATCATAAGGCAGATTTTAGAGAAGGACAAGCAGGGTTTCATCTCGCACGAAGGTGTACTGATCAAATATTTCCCTTTGTCAAATGCTGCAACAGCGTCATACGTACCACCTACCACCGTATGCCGCATTTTCTGACTAGGAATGTGCGTTCCTCTCACTGAATCGATCTACACTTTTAGAGTCACTGAAACACAGGAGTGTACTGATTAAGTATGTAAACATGCTTTCGGTGCTTTATATCCGTAATTCGACTCATGTTAAGTTTACGGTAAACTGTCTAAAGGTCTTAACCCCAAGATTAGCGTATGCCAATGCTGTCCAAGTTCACCATTTCTAGTTTTGTCATGGGCGAAATAATGAAAGAGTATATGTGGGAATCACAGGATGCCGGCGTTGACCTACCTGGTGGAAGACTGATATTAACTGTGTTGCCAGCAAGGCCTTGTTGTTTGACAGTGTTTAAGCAGTACGGACAGTGTCAGACGCAATGTCGTGCTGTGCTAAATATTTAGGAGTGCACGTTGTGACCTCAAACTGCTCCTACTAAAGTGTTGTGATTGAGTAGATTTAACGTTGGACAGTGAAGTTATGGAGATTGTTGACGGGTTTCTGTACTCAGGAAGTTGCGTGACCAGCGATGGGCATAGAATTAGATGTTCGTATCTGTAAGGCTATGGCGACATTCGACAAGTTGAGAAATCTCTGGCGATAGAGAGTCATCCCTCTGAAGCCTAAGGGTCGCGTGTATAAAGTGACTGTGAGGGCTGTGTTGCTATACGGTTCCGAGATTTAACCACCCAGACAAGAGGACGTGAACTGTCCTCAGATGTTTGACCATGTCTGCATCCGATCGCACGCATCGAGTGGCATCGACTGGTAAGCAACTGAGAGGTTTGGAAGCTGGTGTTTGTCAGCAGTGACCAGATGAGTTTCTCTATTCAGTTATTAAGATTGTGTAGATTTTGGTAGTTAAGCTATGTACTAAGGATGACAGCCGGTTGTCTGCCTGACCACGCACTTCCGATGCTACTGCCGACTGACGTAGGATGCCTGGTAGACGGATGATGATGGCTTAGAGAAATCAAGCCGTTCACCAAGGAGTTTACTACTGTAGGTCGGGTCCATCTTTTGCGTTTGTCTCCTTGTGACATGCACAATCGGTGATTAGATACCTTAGGTGATGTGGAGGCTAACCGGGCCAAGTATCGTGAACGTTGCTGCTGTTTAGTCAAGTTGTCTGTGTCTGCGCACTTGCTGATGCGGGACAGTGAAAGCCATGTGGATGCTGTTTTGTTAATAACGCCTTACTTCCACATTGAGCTCGTTTATTTGTTTACAGGGTGTTGGTACCTTGATGTTAATTGTTTGAGTATTGGTATATTTCTTCAGCAGTTGAATGCCCCCCCTTCCCTTTTCTTATTTTCTTCTTGACTGGGGTCTACTTTTTCTTCATGGTTGTGTGGCAGTTAATTGTCAGCGCGAACCACTGATGCATTGTTATCTTTGCTGAAGGTGTTTTGCCAGTGTTAAGCAGCGGGAGGGGGGTTTCGCTGTTCAACCGACAAACGAACTTCATTGGCGGCCCACACATGGAAACCTTGATACCGTTAATACGGCTTTAGCGGATGTTGAGCTTCGACTGATTACACAGTAAAAGTGCGCCGCACCTCGTTGAACTCTTGCCCTCTACTATATGTGTACAAGCGACCTGCTTTGTTCAGGTTCTACTCCAAACATCCATGTGGTTATATGCACGTGAGGTCTACTTACCTTGACCCAGAATGAACCTGTCAACATTTCTATCCACCGGGTGTCCACAAGGTGGCCATCGTCTTTTGCTTTGTTATTTGATAACAAATAGGTATTCGATGAGACCCAATTACGAAACACCTGGGCTTCGGCTGGATTCGAACCAGTGACAGAAACAGCATACTCAAACGTAGCAAGCGCCCTACCAGCTGAGCTACGAAGCCACACTGGGGGCTCAGAAGTTTTCACATCTGGACTCACTTACCCGCGCAATCCACTGTGTCATATGAAATGCACCAAATGATCCAGTGGCTTGACTTCCCAAGTAGGATTTCCCAACAGTTCACGTTGGAGTCCACCACCGTCGCGAAGTTTTCACGTTAACAACTCAGTTATTTCTACTTTGGATGATCACCGTATTCCGGTAACATTGTGTTACGCGTAATGAGCACGACTCAATCCAACCGAAGAAAGTTACACAAGCAAGATACTTGGCATTTGTATAAGTTGTAATTCTCCAGTCATTTTGCCGTTTCAAAGGGAAGTTTTATTGCTTCGTTAACTCCTTATTACCATCAAAGTTTGGTGTGATTTTCATAAAAGATGCACTGCTCACCTTTGGTATAAACACCATTATAAAAAGCGACACAACCTCAAGTGTGGTATCTCTTATTTTCCGAATAACGACATTGAAGATTGTTTGGTGTATTCAGAATGCAAACCCGCGGTTCACATTGTGCCATAGCTCGTTGAAGTGAGACGCGGTATCCAAACGATGATTTAGTCAAGGGGGTAATGTGCAAATCAGAAATAGGACTCTGGTTTACAATGAACGATTTCCTGGTAACACGTAGAACTGTCAAATGAATAGGAACCAATTACAAGGAAAAAAGAGATCTGACGTCCCAGACCAGTGGGTTGGTCAATCATCATTTAGACCGCCTTGCAGAATATCGTGTAAACGAGCGTCTCTCCAACCCAAAGGGCTGACGGCAGTGGTTAGCTGCAATTCAGAAAATAATTTCGTAGTTGCTACACTGTCGTCTTCCGAATGATGAGGGAGGGGGTTAAAGAAGGTACTCTCAAGTGAAACAACATTCCGAACGCCTTGCTGCTCATTATTCAATTCGGTCCGAAAACTTTCAGTCATTCAAAAAACCGATGTATCCGTTAATACGTCCACTGCGCGCAGCAGTGCTCAAACGTCTTATTCTCTGCGCCTTTTGACCGGGCGGGCCTCTCAGTGTCAAGTGAGCAGTCGATTAAGTCATTGAGTCCGGGTGGGCTCCCTAAAGAAAACATTACTTTTTGTTGTCTAACCGGTCACCTTTGAATTAGAGATGGAGTCCATCAGGTCAAACTCCGTCTACGGCACAAACGACTGGAAAGTATAAGTTATGGCACTGGCAGAACGGTTCACTTTCCTCTTCTTCTGCCTCTTACTATTCTCTCTTCAAACCAAGACAACTGGTGAACATCGGCGCTTCCAATGTCTGTGCTTCCCGACAGATCGATCAGCAAGCTGTTCTGGCGAGCACTTTTCGTAGCCTTTAGTAGGATATATATCGTGTTTCTGAGAGACATCTTTACAACCCTTGGATGTTGCTGTTGATCAGCGGCTTTTTTCTCAGGCTGTCGTGATGATGAAGCTGAATCTCGTCTACAAGCTAAATTCGTGATTACACCAAGTTATAATTGACAAGCGCAGACTGTTTGTCGGGATTTCAAATTAGTGGTCGCCTGTGTATGGTCAAAACCAGACGTTACAGACCAGAAATGTGTTATTTATGTGTCATATCTGTGTGTGGTTTACCAGAAGACCGCTCAAACGCTGTCAAGAATGCCTTCTGAAAATCTCTTTTTGGTCCTCTGGAAAAAAAACACTCGGTGATATTAACATACAGATTGGTCATCTTACTCCAGAGAAGTGGCTGGATGGCATGCGTAGTATCTGGTCAAGACGTACTGACAATGAAAATCGACTTGTATAGCTGTGTGCATTCCGTGGACTCTATCTGTCGACTTGCTCACTTAAGCACAATTGACGCGTCACATGGAGTTCGCCGTTTGTAACTCTCATAACGTTGTCGTGCTCCTGTTTTGCATGTGTTGCTGAATAAACCTTTCTTACGAATTTGTGTGCTCAATTGAGTGGTTGTGAATACGGCTTCCAACTCACCAGTTCTGTGATCAACTTTCGTACTATCCGTTTCATCACGTGGACATTCCATCCCTAGCAGATTGAATTACTGTTGCTCACGTTAGTCCATCAATCATACTTAAATGCTGTTTGCATCCATTCCCTTGTTTCTTCAACGGTGCGTAATTTTATCTCCTGGCACCTTGGGTAGCGTTCTTAGATCCTGTTAGTACGACACTTTTTATCACCCTGATGGATGGCCTGGGATTCAGGAGCGAGGCTAAATGCAAATGGTGAAAAGAGAACTCGTTAACTACACTTGACCATGGTGTGGATAGCGATATGTGGAAAAATCTTATTATGTCAATTGCTAAACATAGTACCACTGCTCCTGGTATGCAGACAATGCGAAATACGGGTCGAGGCTAATCATTGATAGATAACTGACGAGCAGTCTGGGATTTGGACTATTTTTAATAGATTTTGGCTCATACTTGATCACAGTCTTTGCATTCGGACTTTCCGATCAGTCTTTTTCGAAAAGGAGCGGTCAATTTTCGTTTTTGTTAGAGCTGATCTGTATCATTGTCACAACCAGCTTTAGTAATTCAACCGTGTTTCCGTGTAACAACTGTGACGACTACTGCGTCACCACACAAGGCGTTACCGATGTTTGCCGTGCGTGTGCATGCTTTGTGGATCACAGCCCTGGGCCATTCCTGTGGAAGATGCATCGGGACTCTCGGTCTCCGATCACCGTTGTCTGGCCACTTAGCTGGCATCAAATGTGTTGACCGCGTGGTCAACGCGACGGTCCGTGAGCGCATATTTGGGAGATGTATAATTTCGTGACTGATTTACTTAAAATGCTGGTTGAGTAGCTTACTGCGCATGCCAACAGGCATGTGGCGCACCGTGTATTGCTTAGTGTGGCTATTAATGACTATTGACAACCGCAAGGCGATCACGGGCTATGAAAATGTTGACCGCCTTGTTGAGTAGTGTTTTCAGACACCGTCTTCCCGTTTGGGGAGTTCGAGATCACCCACTGGATGTCACAGCCAATGGCAACCTTTTTCCCGCAAAGTTTCCCTTCGTTTTTCCCCGAAGCTCCATATTTTTTTCTGTCCTGCTTTTCATTCTTTCCCCCTTCCGTTCTTTTCGTGTACATCGCACTCAGTTTTTTTCTGTGGCACTTTGTTTAGCATTGTTGAGTGCAAAGTCACTCAGAGCCATGGTATCCACGGGTACTACCTAGCTTTGAAAATGTTGACGTGTATATTAACAGCGGTGTTTATCAGTCGTGCGATCGCGGCCTCCTACTCACATTAACTGGCCATGGCTTTTTCCTACCATGTGAGTGCACTTTGTACATGGATCGGGCGTTTTTAGTTTGAGCCTGTTGGAGCACAACGCCACGGTTTCAAACTCAATAAATTTATCCGTTTTATTTTATCCTTTTGCTAATTTGCATACACGTGCACCGATTCGTTTGTTTCCGAGACTTTGTGTACAGTGATTCCTTATATTATATACTCGGGAATTGGTGAAGTGTCCACTGTGTACACGTTACAACCATGTGGAATGAATTGAAACGTAATTTTTTTCACTGCTCACTACTTCTAAATAGTTCCACTTAGTTCTCTCATATTGGTTGCATTTGTGACGCAGGTGATTTGTTTAGTGTCTAATGGTGTTACCTATTTCTGACAAACAGTACAATCTAGTTGGTGTTGTGCATATATGTGAAAGTGTAAGAATATGCATTTATCAGTCTACGTTAGCTATACGGAAACTGTAGTCATTGACTACCTTTCCAAATGTTTGAGCCCAACTCTGTTCGCCAACCCTGCGCTACGCCTAGTAGCGGTCTACCGGATTGGTGAATGTTTCAACCTTTTCTTACTGCGAAATGAACCACGTATTTTTCACCCAGCTATAGTCAAGAGATTTGACTTGCATGTAGCGCCTCTGGATTAGCATATTCCGTTTGTCAGTAGTCTTCTGTTCTATTCAGTTTTCTACGCAACCCGAGAAACGTAATTTTTCTATGTTCACCTAGTCTGTTGTTGATCATTTCGATTGTCTAAATTTGAAGTATCTCATTGATAAATAGATTAAGAATAACACAACGTTACGAGCAAGTTGTAAAGCTCTACGTTTCAACCACCTCGGGTGACATTCCTCAGGAGTGTTGTAATCGATTACAACACTCCTGAGGAAGGCCACCCGAGGCGGTCAAAACGTAGAGTATTACAACTTGCTCATAACGTTATGTTATCCTCAATTCATTTATGAATAATATGTTAAACACGACGCTCAAACTGTGTGACTTCATTCGCACTAAATTTGGTGAGGATATCTTACAAGTGAAGTATCTCATTTTGTTCATAGACATACGTAGAGTAGTTGCTTTTTGTTTTCATGACATGGATGATCCTGTCAGTTCGGAACATTTGATTTATGATGGTTACTCTACGTCTTTCGCAAGAGAGCACGACTGGTTGCGACAGTTAATTCGGTGTAATGATAGAGGTAGGGGTTGATGTACATCGTTGAAAAATAGTTGGTCTCTCAGATACTATGGGGTCGCGCGCGTTCTTGGTGAGTCCCGTCTGCATAATGTAGGTAGATGCGCGTCTCACTTATGCATGCGCAGTTTAGTCCATGTTTTCCAAACAGTTCTGAGACAACATGAACGAATGGTTCGGTATGTCTGTTGTGCGAAGGCCAGCCAATCACCCATTGGGGATGGGGTCGATGGTACTTCTTCAGTGATACCCATTACAGCGCTCAAATTGTGTCCGTGATACGCAAATGTTCACGACAGAGAAGACCACCGTATCTGAAAGTTGAAACTGAACAATCTTTGAACCTATATCAACCACAAACTCAGATCCTTCTAGTTTGTTTGTCCTTCGTTAGCTTTTGACTTGTCATTTAAATGCATTTATCATAAGATGTTTACTTCTAAACTGTTTTTTTTTAAAATCATGATCTGCTGCTTTTTTCTGATAACTTGTGTTTGCTCGACTGACTTTGCATCATACTCTTTTTAAGAAAACTGCTGTCCTTTATGAAGTTCACGTACGTTTGTACCAACCTGTTTCCTCTCACCGTCAGACAAGGCCACATCCTTCAATATAATGTCTCTCGCTAACACCATCCTTTTTGTGATTAGTTGATTGTTAATGTTTTCCGCTGCTGTTTTAAATTATAATTTATTCATTCGCGACTAATTAGACTGTCGCCCTTGTTATACGGCTCTTATTATTGTCCTGTGCTACGCTTACTCGTAGGAGAAAACACGTTCAGTATTAGACTGTTTCCTTCTGTGATGAACTGAAGTAAACCTATGTGTAACCAGAATGTAAGTATACAAACTCCACCCGTTTATGTAAAAATCAACAATCTTCCCTGTAAATTGAACAATACTGTAGCACGTTCATGCAGACTTCTTTGAACTATACGGTTGGATTAGTTAAGCATTTCACTGTTATGTGGTGCTAAGCTGTGTGTGGGATGGATACTACCTGGTTGACCGAGTCTATGGAGGATCTACAGTAGGTGACAAATAACTTTCCTCTTCTAACTCCTCTACGCATCAACCCCTTACTAAAGCGCACAAGAACATTTCTGACAAAAGTGGAATTCCCTCTGTTCTGTTGAGGTACATGCGTGGACGAACAGCGTACATGATCTTCATATACTGACGAACCACTGATGTATGCGCACCTAGCTTACAAGTTCAACATAATTCACGTCCTTATTAATGACAACTTTTAACCGACCTTTTCCAAAAAATAAGAGTTATATTCGGGTTTTCTTTTTCCTGCAGCTAATCTACGGTGTGCATACCTGTTATGATCAAGGTTTGAACTCCAGTTCATGCGCTTATGAGGCGAGGTAGTTGATCTGAATGCCATTCACTGTCGTACCTAAGCGCACGCAACAGTTGCCCGGTTAACTCTATTCAATAATCGTGACAACATTGTCGAAACTCGGGATTATTGTTATGTTCCGTAAACAACCAACCTGAAAGCCGTATGGAAGCTATCTTGCTCATGACGCCTTGTTTTCGCTTACAGCTTGGTTGTTTGTTTGCAAAATATGGGCATCTTGATGCTGAATGTTTAACTATAGAAGTAGCTGTATTTTTTTTTAGTAGCTAGGTCCCTTCCCGTCCCCTTCTTTTTTCTTCTCTCTTCCTATACAGGACTTGCTTTCTCTCCTCATGGTTGTGGTTCGGTTAAGCATAAGTGTGAACCACTGATGTATTGCTGCCTATGATGATACGAAATGCCTTGTCAGTTTTGTTTGGTCTTCGATTTATAACATTCATAGTCTTCGAATGTTCTTCAGTCTCAACGTTTTCCGCCAATGTGTATTTGTTTAGATAATTGGCTTTATCTTCAAAATGGTGTTTGTTTGTCAGGTATTGACTTGAAGGCCGCTTCCAAGGTATTCGGGCAGAAGTTTGCCACAGGAAGTTCAGTTACTGGAAACGGGGACGAAATTGTCATCCAAGGTGATGTGAAAGATGAAATCATCGATATCCTGACAGAGAAATGGCCAGAAGTAAGTTGTTTATTGAAGGCAACGGTTGTTTGTCAGTTACGATTTTATCACACTGCATCTCAGTTGGGAATTCTGCGAACACTCCACCCTTTTAACAGTATCCTACTGTTAAACGAATAACAACAGTTATTTTCTAAACGAGAAACTCTTAGTAAAAATCAGTAGGCTAGATTTTCTTCGAATAGCCTTTATGAAAAAATAATTAAATGCAAAATGGAAAGACTGGCCGCGTCAAATTTGTATGACAACTCTATACCTCGTGATTCGGTGCTCTGTTTAACGCTGCTTCATATTACCATTCCATTGAGAGTGGGGAAATTCTGGTCCGGTCCCACTGTCAATCAGGTGAAGAACATCTGACTGTGTTCCAGCTTCTGCTCACGAAACTCTGATTTGGTTGTTCAACTAACCTCGAAGATGACAAGTTGGTGAGATCTCATCGTCAGGTCATTACATATTCATGGATTGAGTATTACACACGCAGTCTGGTAGTATAAGCTAGAGCCTTTAATTGGATGGTCTACAAACAGTTGATGTCGCTTGTGATTGGTGAATAGGAAGGCTAGCATTCACTGATTGGGGCTCGGACGAACTTCTTTTGTGCCCTGGTCGTTGTCAGGCTGTCATTAGATTGAGTGATTAGTATTGACCTGATAATGAGGTCTGGAAAACAAATGTTCGTCACTTTGTCTTCTTGATAGAACTATGCGGTCAGCGATCACACTGGTTGCAGAATACTTCTGTCAATGTAATTCGCTTAGCCTCCGTCACACGATTCTTGTGAACGCAATAATTTTGTCCATTCGAACTCCGAAACAGTTATTGTCGTGGAAACCAGTCGTAATACTTGTTCTTCTCGCTTCTGTGAGATTAATCGTCTTCCTCGCGCGATATTCTTTGTTCTTCTTGACCGTTGGCGTCTTTTGACTGTGCATTCAGCTGAATCCGTTTGAATTTGGGTCTATTTTTTAATCGATCAGCTCACCTCTCTATAGCATAGCGTAGATAAAAGAACAGCAAAACGAAATCCCATGAAGTTTGATGAATATGACAATGCATTCGCGTCGATATAATCGATAACTGTAACTGTGATTAGTGTTTGTTACTTGTCTGACCCTCAGGGCATCCGACGTGTATGTGATCGCCTAACGTCGGACGAGCGTTTCAGTTAGCTAGCATCATATCAACTTGAAGCCAGTGTGTATCTCGGTTGTCGCCCATTTTTCAATGTTTCCTTGATAATTCGACCACAGTTTCCTTTCAGAGGCAAACCTTCCGACATTATTTCTTGTACTATCTCTAAGCATGTGTGCACACAAAATGGGCGTTTCAGGCTTGAAGCTTATGAAATAAACTTGGAAGAATGGGGTGGCCTTATCACTTTGTCACAATATGAGTGACAGAGTACACACTTTTTTGTTTTGTATTTATCAGCCGTTAACTTTCAGTTGGAACGCACTGAAATGTTTGGCGTTGCAACTTGCAGTTTTTAAGGCTAGTCGAATTCATATTTCATTTCACAATCACGCATTCGCGGGCTAATGCAACATTTTCGAGCCTTTTGATAACTCAGCAAGAAGCAACTGCCACGTCAACATTCTGCACGCGTCTCTTTCTCTATTCTCGTCGCCTGAATCATATCTCCACAACTCGAGTAAGAACGGCAGCTTGACTGCGTCAGACGCTCTCTGCTTCGCTACTGTTAGTGGTCTCGTCGTCCTCCTCCTTCTCTTGATAATCATTTCCAGCTTGAGCTGCTGTTTGTCCCGATAACAGTCTACGAAGTGACAGTACAATTATTGAATACAAGTGCATAGGGAAGAACAGGAGAAAAAACGAGTGAGGAAACGAAAAAGAGGAACCAATGACTTCGCTGTTAGAGGCCCTTCATTGACTGCGACACACTGCCATGCCAGAGAGCGTTACCAACCAGCACTTGATGTTCGCAATTCTCATATTCAAGTGGACGATACCTACCAACATTGTTTAACTAGGCAGTCGTGGTTTTCATACCACGACATGACAATCAGCTAGTTTGGGATATCTTGCAGTCATCAGTAACCACATTAAACAACGTGCGATTAAGCTGACTCCGTCGGCTTACGGACTATGCGACCCAACCAATGAAGACTGCATTCTCACTGTCCCTGTTCTTTACGGTTCTGAGATTAGCTGTCTATTCGCCACGAAAAGCTACCAATTTGTGAGCCGTCTTTTTCACACACAGTCTCCTTAACATCTTTTCGACAACCAGTGCAATCACTAATCAGGGAAAGCAGCACCTGATTATTTCTCGATAAAATTGTCTTCATCTCTTTGGCTCGTCCGGAGAAGTAAGCCTCATGGCTTTTACACAGACTTTTTGCATATTTTTATTTCAGTTTACAGTGATCTTTGCCGTATTCGAAATCAGGATGTTTATAAGTTTCGTTGAGTTAGCAGAAACCATCTTCTGTATCAAAGTCCTGTGAACGTTTCTAGATGAAGTAATTACTCGATCTGGTTAGATCAATCTTTACAGTGGGCTCCTGTTAAATCACAGGATTTCCATTGACTTGTAGCCGTAATGTTATGGCATGTGATTCATTTAGCGTAAATATATGATTGGCAACAAATTGCACCTGTTGTAATTCTTGTTTTCTACCTTTTCTAATTCTCACGTTCGCTACCTTTATTGTTCTCGACAAATCCAAGCAATTATCAGATCTGAAATCCGTTTTTAAATATGATGTAGGCTGCTGAAATTTATTGTCAGTGACAAGAGTACTTTATCTTTTGTTAGAAATCCGTTTACTCCTGTGAAATATTTCAAAGTAATTGAATTCTCAAAAACGCCTTTCTATATGTGTTCACCCTCGTCTGTTGAATTGTTCTGTTCAACCACACACTGATCGACTCTATCAGTACAGTCCATTAATAAAAATCGAAGAGTGTGCTACTTCGAACTCTCGGATTGTTTACCAAATTTCTTAAAATTTCCAACGGAGATAGCTATCGCCTTGGCTTTTCGAAGCCCTTATTATCTTTACGTCTCCGAAGTCTGCGCGCTGATATGAACATAGCCTCCCGATTTCACACCTCAATCAGTTATCTCTCCTCCCTTATTTACTGAGCGGCCCTTTTCGAGAGACACTGACGCATCCAAATCCATTTCTTGTTTTCCGATTTGCCGTTGGGTCATCATTCGGCCAATAATTTTCTTACTGAATTGATGTGTCGCCTGAATTATAGGTTAAACTCTAGCCATCATACTTTTCTGTTAAGTTAATTTATTGCCTGCTTTATTTGGCTAGGAGATCGATTAGTTAGATCCTCCGCACTCGCTCAGTCAGTCACCCACTTACTTAAGAAGTATTAAAAAGTTATGTCCGTCGCTAACGCATGTTAACTTATGTAAAGGTGCCCTGCAGCAGTTGATCCCCACTTTGTTCTTCCCAGTCACCTATGTGGAATCCTGTACAACGTTTTCGAGGTTATCTCGATGGGTGTATTCACCGGTTCAAATATGATCAGATTTGTGAACGGTACTTCCAGTTGTCTTAATTTGTATATCGCACAGATGTTTTTCACTTAAATTGGTCATATTTTCTACAGAAGAATAAACGCAGTGATTACCGGTTATTATTAGACGGTTTGGGATCGCTTTTGGTGGGATTTGTTGTGGTTAAAAAGCCCAGGTGTATTCGCCTGCGCATATGAAAGTGTGATTATGTCTAAACCATTCAGTTTACTGCGATCATAACCGGACCAAAACTGCTGAACGTGCAGCGTTGCAAGCGTGCGATATAGCACGTGGTGTTAATCGTGCATTGTATGACAACATCAGAGTGTCCAATTACTCTCATACGATATAAACCAATTAGCGTGCAGAGACCTACTGGACAAGTAACCAGTCAGAAGCGGGCACTGCATGCCTCTGTCCATTAAAGGTTGTGATGCGGTTATGTTACTGTAAACGGCCCTAACAGTTTCGTCGTAGAATTTGGGTTGGATTGAAGAGCCTCCACCGTATTGAGAACCTTGCAATTTGTCCATTTGATGCCATTTGTTTCATATTTTGTCTTTTGTGGAACACATTGGTTGATACATATTGGTCCTAGGTGTGTAAGGGTCTGAGGGCGAGGTTGACAAATCCCTCCATATTCACCGTGGTGTGTGACTTGGTCTGACACCTGGCAAGTCTCAAATTGTCATACCCCTACCAATGACCTTTTTAAGCACTTTATTAAATAATATTAGCCTACAGTTTGGACTAGAGTCAACTGTGCAATGGTTTCCACAGAATTGTTGACCGTTCGAAAACTGGCTCAATTTTTGACTAAACTGCTTACGTTCGATAAAACTGTTCACCGGATCCGCTTATTAGATCACAATTATTTTTGGTTACCCTAATTCAAATAGGGTGTCAAATATCCACTATGCCTTTTGCAATCCCTCCTGCATAGTACTGTGGCGCCGGCGTGTTATCCTTCTGTCACTAAGAGACGGGCTCCATTCATACGGCTGTGAAATCTAGCCACCCCCTGTGATTTTCACAAATTATCGGTTTCTCGCGTTCTTTGCCTGGGATACATTGTACATGTATGATGAGTTTGGATGGCCGGTGTTGGGAGCAGATAGTCTCCCTTTACGCGTAGTTTTGTTACTTCATTGACCACCTCCTATACGTGTCTGTTCTGCGTCTGTCATGTCGTCGCGTTCAGAGTTTGTGGATGTTGCTGAAGAAAAGGGCACAATGGGCAGCTCATGACTTGATATGGGAGTACAAGAAACTTGATATCACGTTTGGCACCCGCTAAGTCTTCTAGGCTGATGTGTAAACGATGATGGGTGTTTCCCACTGGAGTTATAAAAATATATGATCGTAAATCAAATCAAGTGGCCAATATTCCCTCATGCTTTTTGTAAATCTCATATTCGCTATGAACAATTCTGTTTGAGAAATACCCAGGTACATAGCAACAGAGTTGTCAAGTTATATTCTACGTTTTTTACGATCTTGTGTTTCGCTTTTCTTCAACAAGTAACTATTCAGTCTTGTCTCTCTGGATCTGACTATAGTTGTAGTAGGATGTTCAAGTCATTTTCGGGAGTCACAGATCATTGAAGAGTCGAACTAAGATTTTGATGCCCGGTATTTGCCGATCGACAATTCGAATATTACTTACGAGGCACCAATATACTGAGGTCACTTTTTTTAAAGGTTTTACGCGCAGCTCGGGAGACAATCATTAGGGAAGAACAGGTGGGATTTCGCCCTGGGCATTGTTCGTCAAATTCTAGAACAACGTCATGTGTTTCGTCGGTCAACAGTTGGCGTATTTCTCGATTATAAAGGTGCGTTCAATTCAGTGGATCGATCTATGTATTCAAGGGTGTATTGACCAAGTATGCGAACCTACTGTCGGCGCATTATTCTCATACTTCAACACAGGTTTGGGTTTACGGCTAACTGTCGAACAGTTTCAGCACTAGAAGCGACGTACGTCAAGACTGTCCCCTTTCACCATTTTTGTTTAATTTTGTGATGGGAGGAATAATGGTGGGTTGTCTGTGGCACTCACAAGCTGCCGGTGTGGACCTTCTACTTGGTGGAAGGCTGACTGATCTTGATTATGCTGATGACAAGGTATGGCTGTTTGACAACTTTCAAGCAGCACGAGCAATGCTAGAGGCTATTTCGCGTTCTGCTAAATGCTTCGGAATTCGCTTTGCAGCCTGAAAGTGCAGTGTTCTTGCAAGATTGCCGTGACTGCATCCGTTTAGTGTTAGGTAATGAAGTCATGGAAGTTGCTGACCGATTTGTTTACTTCGGAAGCTGTACCAGCGGTGGCGGAGGTGTAAGGAATGAAATAAGAGCGTGTATTTCTAAGGCTACAGTGAGGGCCGTATTAGTTCATGGCTGCGAAACCTAACCGTTGAGAGTAGAAGACGCAAACTATCTTTAGGTATCAATTTCTGCGTTCGATCGTTCGCATCGAGTGGCACCAACTGGAGGCGTTAATTGAGAAAGTGGTTAATCGAACTCAGTGGCGTGAATGTTGTCATTGTTTCGCTGAGTTGTCTGTGAAGTGAGTGCATTTAGTGACGCTGGGCACTAAGAGCCGCAAGGAAGCTGTCATGCTGATGACACCTTTCACGTACAGCCTGAATGTTTGTTTGCAAAATGTAGTCATCTTGATGTTGAGTGTTTGAATATGGACGTTGCTATATTTCTCTAGTGGTTAGGCCCCTTCCTGTCCCCTTTTTTTCTTCTTTCTTCTTATGCAGAGTTTACTTTCTTCCATGGTTGTGTGTCACTTAATCAACAGTGTGAACCACTGATGTTTTGATGTCTATAATGATAATGCGTATTATTCAGTTGCAGTGGCCTTGGTGTGGCCTATACAAATCCCACTCTCACGGGTTTCATCACCAGCGCAGATGCGTTAAACCCCTCATTTTTGTATCTCATCTTATCTGTCTTTCCGTTTTGCTTGTTAATACAATAAAGTGTACTTGAGTTTACCGACATTTTAATGCCTCCGTTTAATTATAATCACAGATCGATGAAGACTTGATTGAAGATCTTGGTGAAATGAAGCGCTAGGTTCCTGTCTGCACAAGCAAGCAATCTGCTCAAGAGTGTTTCCGGGTTGTTCGCACGTGTACGAATATCCCAGGTGATTTATCGTCTATCTTCTTTCTTCGGATAACGTTTTGCCTTTTCGTGTCAGGTATACTTCGCATCTATTGTATTGTTTTGTATAGTTGCATTCAACTAAGTTCGTGGTTATATATACATATGTCGTACTGGATCTTTGTTTTTTGATTATACCCCCCGGTTGGTTTTCGGGCAGTCGAAAGGGTGACCTAGTGCCAATGGTCGAGATTAAATAGGTCATATGTTATGACCTTTGCTAATACATTTTTATTAGGACATGGATTAAATCGGCTTTTGTACAGCGACGGGAAAGTGATCACCGCTGGCTTGTTCACCATTGATATGGTTATTGCAGTCTGTCAGTGTTAACTTGGTGTGAGTTGTGTGCGTATCGGCTTGTAGACAGTTTAGGTGAAGGCTCGGAAGAACTCCTAGTGGTGACACTACGCGAAATGGTTCGACTTAATCACGACCGCTTTAAGTTGTTTCACCCTTTTTGTTGCGTAGACGTTGGCTGTTATCTGGGAATATTAGAAATGACTCGAAACGACTCACTGGGACTCGTGCTGTGACCGGTATCTGTCCGATGTCTCACAGTGGCGCTAGTTATTTTTCGACCTCACTTCCAAGTTTCCTCATCCGTTTACCAAACTGCCTCGTCGCACATTCAAGTATGTTCTGATGCACATTAACAGCAGAAAAGAACCATATTTTGGACCCAGTCAGTGACCTTGCCCTTCAGGTTGACAGATAGGTTGCACGTACTTCTGAATGTCACTACCTCAGAGTTTCCCTTCAACGATTATAAAACTCTGCTCATTCATTGTTTTTAAAACATAGATTGATAGGCATAAATTTCCTCATGCGGGCTTTTAGAGGGCCGTGTTGATCGTTCAGTCAGGTTCGTGGTAATCGATATTTACATCTAACCGCATCGCCCCGTAGCCCTTGCATTGTGAACCAGTTCCTCTCCGATCGTGTCTTTTAAACTTACTTTGATTATCCTGTCGTTGATACGGTAGACACGATTCTTATTTTGTTTCAAAGGTACAAACCTATCGAAGTTGGTACGTTGTCTTCTTCAGCGCGAGTTCCCATAGGTAAATTGTTTCAGTGGTTCGTCTGATTAACTCTCCACTCAAGAACTGAAAGAAGCTTTCCGTTTCGACTAAAGTTGCACTTTTCGGTAGAATGGGTTCTGATGAACATGTTTAGAACATTATCGGCCTCTCCCAGTCTGTTTGTCATCGCGTACTCATCCTCCGTATAGGAGTGGTAGAAACAGTCTCCCAACAGAAATTTCCATCCGGTGGTGTTGCAGCTTTTTCGTGGATGTATTAGATATTACTTAGCAGATAGAATGATCCCGCGGCTGTTCCACAAATGGGTTGAAGCGATGCATTAAACATAAATTGTACATTTAATGCGCTTCGAAAAAATTAGTTCCCCAGTGACAGCTTCAGAGTTTGTCGTCTGCCAATACAGGTGTCAAACGAGTCGTTTTTTTAACGTGAGTTAAAAAAAATTAACATATTATTTGGAGAAACCGAAAATTTGGACGCCACTGTGAATTTCGGGAGATCATAGATGTTTCTTGCTCATTCTTTTTTTTGCAGTTCATTGCAAGTGGTTTGCGAAATCCAGACGTTGCTTTCCTGTATGATCCTCCAGTCAGGGCTGCTGTAAATGCTGGTACATGTCTGTATGAATCAAGGCATGAGGTCTCATCGAGATTGTTTGTGAAACAAAACTTGTTCGGGTGCACGCCAGATAGAACTTTCGATAGTGATCATATTCTGCACAATCCTCGAGAATTAAGTTTTCTTGCCAACTCTGTCGGATAATCGCTGCCGATATATATGCCCTGATTGATGCGGATTCCCCTGAGCGTAGCCAGTATGCATTCATTTTGTCTAGTCAGACGCTATACACATCAGTCATGTTTCGTTTGTTCATGCAGCGAGAGAGATAGAGTCGATACTGGCCGACCCACGTAGTTTCACAGTGAACGGCATGTTGAATCGTTCCCTCCTATCCGTCAATCGTTTTAACACCCAAGGACTTCTGCTGACAGTTCGTCTTGTGTGTTAACGCTTATCGTATGTTGCGTTACAAAACTATTTATTATCAGGTATCCCTTTTTCTTCCGAGCATTTTGGATTAAGAGTACATCATCAATGAGCCTGTCTGTAGAATGTTAGGCTCTCTGGCTCGTCTGCGATTCACATTTTCAGCCCAGCCCGTAGTATATTCAGCAGGTTGATGTTCAGACGTCAGTATCGGATAAAATTTGCCTTGTAATTATTTCAGTTACGTGAATGTGGATTTTCCTTCCAACTACCTTGAACTGATAAACCAGTCGCAGTTGTTGCACAATAATTCCATCAAACACGTTTTGCTGTGTACTGGGATCCATACTAGAATCTGCAGGTTCGTGTAGTATAATTCAATAAGTATTATGATGCGGAACGACAAAATCGGTATCCTCATTCCTTCATCAGTTACGATGGCAATTCTGTACTGAGGAAACAATCCTTCGGTATGCAGTGTATTGTTTCCACTTGTTGGTGTAGTTTGTTCTAGCTGTACTTTGGACCTCATGTGAGTTTTACACAGAGGCATCCACCACTGATGTTAAACATGTGAATCAACAAAATTCTTATGCATGACTGGCGGATCATCTTTTCCGTTGCATAAATTTTTCATTTAGCAGACATACGCCGACGTATGTGGTTCTGGAGCTATCAGTTGAACTGAAGTTACTTCTTGGTATTCAGTTGCTTGATTATGCTTTCTTCTCTAGATTGGCATTTGTGACCAATTCTGAGTGAGATGAACTCGTAGAGATCCACACTCAGTCTTTGAACAGTCGCCAGTCCAAATCCTACCTTTTTGCAATCCAGTTGTGTTTTTGTCACTTCTGTGTTATAGTTTCCGCATGTATGAACGTGTTCACGTTTTTGATAAATTGCGGTACTTTTGCGATGTTGTTTCGACTGCGGTGACTTGATGCTGATAGATTAAGTTATATATATATATATATATATATATATAGCGACTTGAGAAAATCTGTTTGAACAATAGCCTTTGTCATTCTATCCAGGCAGAGTGTAACTCGTAGCGAAGCCACTGCGTCCCGTTCAAATAGCGGTTTGTTATTACTGTTCGAAACAGACCGCCACGGTGCACATTGAACTACCGTTTAAGAAAAACATGATATTTGTGTGTACCAGGACAGGCACCGTGTTATTTGAAGAAGAATCAATCTTGGAGAAAACCACTGCCACCGCCTAGCTCTTCACGCAGGTCCACGGGTGCAAGCAGTGGATACTGATAAGCCTCTGTTGATATGTGTAAACCAGTTGAGAATTCAGCATACAATTGTAGCTACTCATTTGTCTTTTTGATTACTGCTGTTGGCATGGCCCAAACCGAATAGTTCATCGGACTGATGATTCTCATTCATTCCAGTTGGTTTAACTAATCCTCCGGCGAAGCAATAGCTGTGTAAATAACCGATCTGCTGGGACAGAAAACTAACGTTACACCGAACGGACGTACAAGACAGCATTTACCTGTGTACTCCTTTCAAGACCATCTTCAAGCAGGTTGTAGTACTGTCTTTGCTATCGAAATACCGTTTTTGCTTTTACGTCTTTGTCTTCCAACGAACTTAGGTTCTGATAAGTAAATATACTTTCAACAATAGGACAGACTTGATCACGGACTGAATTCACTGGCACATCTATCAGTTCATTTGCAGTTGCCGTGACACTTACATTGGCAGAACGGATCCAGGCTTTCGTCAATGTATACTGAAACATATCCTCAGTTGGATGATCAGTTTTGTGAAACATCAACATGGCTAACGACAAACGGCACAACCTGTCATCTGCGAGTGCTTAGCACATGCGGAAGACTGGCCATAAAGTCAACCCGACTACTTCATTTGTCGTATTAGGACGTATTTTAAACCCGTAACTTCTGCCTATCAATGTGGCCTCTTTGATTACTTATCGTAGGTCAGGTCTGTGCACTAAAATATTACTGACTCAGACTGTATCTCTTGTGTCGTAAAGGACTTCTAACCCATACCATTTTATCCGTTCACGTGTATGTCGTTCGCAGTATACTTAAATGTTTGAACTGATTGTTTCAAACAAGCGGCTAAAGAAGTTAAACGAAATTTCGACAACTTCTGTTTTTGACGAACTGGATAAAGGGAACCCTGTGTTCTAAACAACTATTAACAGTTTATCAAGTCAGTCTATACCTGATAAGTTCACCATTGGAGCCTGTACAGTGTAGCTGACACTAGTAGCATGTAACTTGCCAAGTTGAAATGCATATTTTAATTGTTGCACAAGTGGAATTTGAGTTCCAGAAGCATTCCGTGCCATATGGTTGGTTTGTACGTGTGTCTAGGTAGGTGATCCCGTTTCCCCTGAGATTAAGGTAATATACGATACCGTGTGTGATTTTGCAGTCGTACTTCCGTACGATAAAGTAAAATGTTAACATCGAATGCAGCGAAGACAACGTTGGATTGACTGTAACAGTAGGTCGACATTTCTCTGCGTTGTGGTAAACGCCTGGATGTGGGTGTCCGTCCACAGTGAAACTGTGTAATTACGTTTTCTTTCGCATATATGGGCTCGAAATTGACAAACTCGCGTAAACTGCTATTCCTCCACCATATTACATTCAGCGGTCTTGCTAAAATTATTGTGTATGAGTATTTCTTGCGTTGTTGACTGTACACATCCATGTTGTCTTCGTTTTTACGCTTGTTTTCAATCAATCTGATGTGATTTTCGAAAGATATCAGTCGTTGTACTCATCACTCACGGTTTGCAACGTCATGTCAGGGTTTTTCTCCGCCTGCAATAAAATACGTGCACGGATCACCGTCATCATTATCACTACAATGGCCGTGAGGCCAACCAGAAAATACTGTTTCGAGCTGCTGCTTTGCTCAGCAGTGACGAGGAATATCTTAGAAGAGGAAAACACTAATGAATAAATTCGAATTTAGTAAAAGACGACTAAGCGGGAAAACTACAAATTGTCTGACTACATGTGCGCCACTGACTGTGGCACGCTGCCTTCTCGGGCATAATTTTTAATCAACGATTTGAGTAATCACGAGGACCCCAGCCAGGCAGGCGACATCTACCCATTTTGCACAATAAAGAGATCATGGTTTTCATATTTCGTGGCCACGTTGTTGCTTGACCATCTTATGGCTTTGCGCAATTGTTGATGGTCTCAATTTATAATACCTGTTACGACAAATGCTCAACCGGAACACAGAGTACATGACCCAACCATCGTAGACTATGCAATGTAATTTGCTGACTAATTGGTCGTGCATCCCGAGTGCTCCGGGGTATGCGCCAGCGAACTGCCGTGTACGGATATCCGCATCGGATGCTAGTTTAAGTCCACAAACAAAATTTAATGGTTCAAACTGATCATGGCTTGGATTTCCCGCACTTGATTAACCACACCGGCGAATGTTAAAATGTCCTCGGAGTATAGTTTACATATTTGCGGGCACTTGACTCGAGTGTTGAACAGTGATATATGCCCACTGAAAATGCGGGTTAAACATTGTAGTGTCTGAGAGTACACAGTCGCATGAGTTCTCCGGCAGAATAGAGTTACAATACTGAACCTGTTTCGTCGGGCCAAACTTGCGTAAAACTAGTCGGACTTGGGCACTGTCACTAAGCTTACTGTACCTTCCAAGATTAGGTCTTCATAACACCGAAATGAAGCCACGAAGGTGATCCTGCTGTTCTGTTGGTACGTCAACTCCGTTATGCTATAGGTCACTGATGTTGCTGTAGACTGGTTGAATCTGCCGAGCTCTGCAGAACTGCCATTTTCTGAACTAAGTTTTCAGTCAGATTTACCGTAGTAGCATCGTCCTGTTCATGCTGGCGCCTAAGAGGCTTCTGAACTTGCCAATGATACTGATGATCTGCCACTGGTCATCGCCAGTTGTTATATTCTGACCAAGTGTACGGAATCAGAACACGACATGTGAGGGCGTATGTCGGTCTACACCAGTCAGTATAGAACGAAAACGAATGTCATGTTAACTGCCAACGGCTAGTTAGACGAGCAAGTATAAGTTGCTTCATGTAAAAGTAACAACACACACCGCTATGCAGTGGTACATTTACAGCATAACGTAGATTGGAGTTTGTGATGGCATCGATCAAGTGACACCAACGGGAAGTAGGTTGTATGGATAGTTTTGTTTCGCACACATCGAAGATCGCTCTGGCTCCCGCCTACTTTGTATTCTCGAGAATGTCTCCCCGTCAACAACAACGCTTAGGATAACTCTTTGTCTATGCTAAGCTATCCTTTGTGCGTTTTCTTTTAGTTCTGCTAAACAGTATTTTGATGGAATCACGTTTATAGACAATGAGCGCGAATATTACCAACTTCGAATGACTGCGTTAAACAGACGACCATGTATTGTGGGGGATTGTCAGGCAGGAAGTACGAGCATTCCAGCTCTCGGCGGAATACCCCAACGCAGGGGGAGGTGCGTTCAAACACCCACGGTGAGCGGATGGAGAACGGCGTGGGCTACCGGATGAGTCATCGCTCGACCGGATCGGACCAACGGGCGAGACGTGGCAGCCGAAATAGGATGAATGACCAAA
>JTDE01001495.1:64859-83589 GCA_014338405.1 Paragonimus skrjabini miyazakii | reverse complement strand
CACAAGCGAAAGTGGATGAGCGTTCTCATATGATAATTCGGTCGTGCCTAACGTGAGGTCAATGGCGCATAGTGCTTCTTTTCGAAAGGGGCCGACTGGAAAGTCTATGGGAATGCGACAGCTGCGATCAATTGTGGGTGATGTTCAATCTATATGAAAATCAAAATCCCCTACTACTCATCAGTAAAGATTGTGCTTTATTGAACGCCTTTTCGCTACAGTATGTTAATTTTGAGGGGAATTTCTGTTGATGCATTATCAATCTGTCTACGAGGCAGAGGTTTCAAGTAGAAGCCGGACAGCTTATGTGCAAATACTAATCAAGAATTATGAGCCTGAGGCTATTTTGGGCTACCACAGAATAACAAGGAACGATCTCATACAAACATATATTGGTAACTAGGGTTTCAGTTTTAGTGGAGTACGGTGTTTTCGAACTCATCTTGGCGTTATTTGGGAAATTAGCAAGTCTAAACTTTTTATACGCAATAAGCGGTGAAAATTTAACAAACCGGACTGAGGAGCTCGTCAAACCACAGGAAATAATTTTGATTTAATAAATTGTCCGTTGCTAAGTTTGGAATTAATAGAATCTTAGTCTGTACTTGCTTAACGTATTTCCCCCACACATTGTTTATGTACCTGTCGATTTTAACCGTATGTATTGAACTTCCGTTATTCCTGCATGTCACAAAAGTATTGGGAACTTCCTAGTGATCTGGTTTTCTGTATCAGGATTGAATTTAGTGTGACTGACAAAAATATGATTTTTACCTACCTATTCACCTTCTCGCACAATCGCAACGACTGAGTTTACTTCCAGTCTAAGGATGACATGATCACTCATTCCCTTCATGTAGTTGTTAGTTTCATGTTGGTTTGACGTCAAACGAATACGTAGGCTACTCTCTGATCACAAAAATTCACACCAAGTATCCATCAGACTTGTTTGGTGTTGCCATCTGGCCTTAAAAGTAGGCCTTTGACCTAATCATATTTGCTCTCAAACTGAATGTGAGTCCGTGTTCTGTCAAGATGGTTTAAAAGGATCTTGCAATTCACAGTCGAAAACAACGCTTTACTATGGGCCTTAATAAGCAAAATGGTTGTGTGATGAAAATCTTCTCGATTCATCGCTTATCCAAACCCCGACACAATAGGAGCTCTAACAAGAGACCAATCCAAACGTCGCGTTGAAGATACTACATCAGGATTGGACGAACAGTCTCAATGTTACGCCTTCTGTTTTTCGCTTATTTCTTTGTTCCGTATTGCACCAATTAACATTCAGTTTATGACTTTGTATATGTCCATATGATCAGCCAATGAGTGACCATGATTTCTTTAATACTGTTGTATATCCATAAATTCGGCTTCTTGTCTCACGAATAAGAACTGCTTAATGCAACGAGTGCGAGGTCTTCTGCTTATTACTTGAGTGGGAGGTTTTAATTCGAGTACGATTTCCAAGGCTATTCGAAGTCCCTAATTCCGAGTATTACAGGTTGCTTAGTTGCGAAACATGCTTCGAAAAGCTCTTGCAGGTTTTTGACATTGAAATCCTAGTGACATTTACATTAGAATAGCTAGGTGTTTGTGTCAGGAGATATCTGGGAGTCTCCCCAAATTGTTGACGTGAGCAAATGGCCAAATATATAACGGAACAAATAGTCAGGGTTTGTTGATTACAAGGCATCTCTTAAAAACAGGCCACGACACCATCCGTATTTACTTCTTTACCATGGTATTATGTGAACCCAACCAAAGACTTCAAACGATCAGCGTGCTGTGCTGATCAAACGGTGGCAATCAGTGTTATGTGCTTAAACACCGTAACTCACACTGTCAGTACATCCTAGATGTAAACTGGCTTCTCGTTCACACTCCTTTATGGTAATTTTACAGTGCATATTGATGTAACTATTCAGATGGTGTTCTTTCATTCCCTCTTACTGGTACATTGTTCCGTAACCAATTAGCCCTGTGCCATAGAAATAATGAACTGGGTAAATTAAAAAGTGAAGTAATATCAAATCCCAAGTTCTCATGTTTTATAACAAAGATAGACTGACAATTCAGACCCCCTCTATTTATATCTACTCATTTACTTGTTGCTGTGAAGCGGGCTCTACTGGTCGAATTTCAAGACGGATATCAAAAGGAATCCGAGAACACCATCCACGATAGCTTGGGCACGTGGAAACGTGATCGGTCATCCGGTTGGAAGTGGATGCCAGTTGGACACTAATTAAGTCTTCCATATGGTCTGTCTTATGTAAGGTAACTCACCAAATGCCGTCCGAATGAGAACACTGTATTACCGAGGCTTTCGAAACCAGGCTGCTTGATCTGATATTATGTCATTATAAACGGTCTGTTCAGACGCTGAGTCTATCATGACTGCAAATCCACCGGATCGATGGCCAACCTGCGCAGTCCAATCAGTGGACGAGTGTGACGTAATAGACCAATCAAGCCATCGCCAACTGATTGGCCATTAACCTAGTTTCTTTGTGATACATTCGGTCCATATTCCAATCTGACTCTATTAACTTCTTATATAATTGCACCGGCCTAAAGATGAATAATCGAAAACACATATTCGTCTAGATTTCTTTAGTTTCATTACGACATTGGGCATATTTGAAAAGACAACTATTTATCAGATGGTTAAAAATCCCCAGGTTAGTCATCAGAAAACAACAGTGTAGCGAACAAGCTCGTTTTCGGTTATTCATCATCAGGCTAATTACATAACAATTTATATGAAACAGAGTCGTTAAGGCAAAACGGACAAAAACAAGTAGCTAGTTTGGGTGAGGTCAGACACGTCATCGGCACACACGGAAACAACGTTTTGGTACGATTACGTCACCATTATGACGCCACTGGAACCATGACGGTTTGATCGGTCATGGTGTGGGTGGTTGGCCATGGCAAAAAGCAAAAGATAGATTACCTGGAAAAAATGCAGACAATACTAGGTGACCAGACTAAATTCTAGAAGGTGGAGAATGAGAAGGACGAAACCCCTCAATTAGAGAAGGCTTTGTCGAAAATACTACGTTCTATGAAACAAAACGGGACAATTGACTCTCCAACTTTCGAACGTATTCGACCCATTGGAACCACAATTCCCAGGCTTTACGGATTGCCGAAAGTTCACAAAGTTGGTATACCTCTTCGACCTATTTTAGACATGTGCAACTCACCATACCACTCGCTGGCTAAATGGTTATCGCATCTCCTTGAACCCGTCAGGCAGAAGTTATCAAAGCATAGCCTACGAGACTCCTTTGAATTAATCAACACAATCAGCGGGTTAAACCTAACCGGACAACAAATGCTTTCTCTGGACGTATCATCCTTATTTACAAATGTTCCGCTGAAGGAGACGATAGACTACTTGTGTGATTATATTGTGATTAACAACATAGATGTCCATATACCCCCACTAGAACTAAAACAGTTATTGTACTTCTGTACTCATAACATACAGTTTAAATTCAATGGGGAACTTTATCGACAAACAGATGGCGTGGCGATGGGATCCCCATTGGGACCGTTGTTTGCAGACGTCTTCATGGCGAAGTTTGAGAACGACCAGTTAGAAGAAGCCATCAGTGGATTTAGCGTTTATAAACGATACGTGGATGACATCATATGTATAGTTAGCGAAAATGCTAACCCAGCGGATATCTTAGCCAGTTTCAACTCTGCCCACACAAACGCGACATTTACAGTAGAAGCTGAACGTAACGATCAACTAGCCTTCCTGGACGTACTCATCCGGCTACGTGCTGATGGATCCGTTCAACGTAAAATCTATAGGAAAGAAACCTGGAATGGGCAGTATATCCATTTCAGCAGCTTTGTTCCTCTAAGACAGAAAAGGAATCTCTTAAACTGCTTGACCAATAGAGGCATGAGAATATGTACACAGGATACAGTCTCCGATGAACTATCGTTTCTACGCGCACTGTTTTTACAAAATGGCTATCCAGAGCGTTTTATAGACAAGACTATGCAGCGTCGTGAGAAACAGGATAAGATGAATCTAGTGGAAAAGAAAGCAGTATTCATCTCATTACCATTCAAAGGGGATACGCTTGCCGAGACAATCACTAGGAGACTTGAGACTGTCATCAATAGAACATTTTATGCTGCAAAATTACGCGTCTGTTTCAACTCGACTCCAGCTTTGTGTTTACGGTTAAAGGATAAAATGCCCGTTTCTGCGACTTCTTTTTGTGTATACTCATTTACTTGTTCCTGTGGAACTAGTTACGTGGGTCGCACGACCAGGCGTTTATCTGAACGTATCCGTGAGCACCATCCAGCCTGGATCAGCAGCGGAGTCACCAAGACAATTACGAGCGCGATTGTTTCACACCTTGTTGATACACATCATACTGTCAACCTGGACTCCTGTTTCCGTCCGATTTACCGAGTCAACGCCAGTCACTCAAAAGCTGTAAGATGCCGAATTTTAGCCACGGCCGAAGCGATTGGAATTCGATTAAGAAATCCACCTTTGTGCGCACAAAAGCGCTTTGTTCAGGCGTTGAAGTTGCCATGGCCAACCACCCACACCATGACCGATCAAACCGTCATGGTTCCAGTGGCGTCATAATGGTGACGTAATCGTACCAAAACGTTGTTTCCGTGTGTGCCGATGACGTGTCTGACCTCACCCAAACTAGCTACTTGTTTTTGTCCGTTTTGCCTTAACGACTCTGTTTCATATAAATTGTTATGTAATTAGCCTGATGGTGAACTATTTATCACTCAACAAAATATTTCTGATAGAAGCTTGAGTCATTGGAACAACTTTTATAGATCTGAGTTACAAACGTCTTATGTAATCTTTTCTCTGCTTCATTGGTACAATGCTGTTAAGCTGTGTGTGAAGTGCACTTTTCCGTTTCACATGCATGCTTAGGTGAAACAACCTACCTGGACATTTCATTAGTTCGATATCACAAAAATGTGCATTCCGTTCTGCTCTGTTTCCATACTGAATTTCAAGTTAATATGACCAGTGTTGGGTGGTGACAGCAGGAAATCGGCGTTCTCATTATCAACTGTGATATAAAACCTGTGATCTACTAATCCTCTGTTTAGAGCGCGATGTTTGATGGTTTTGAACGTTTTTACCGTTTTCCCTCTCGGCAGCAGTGAACCTACCGACTAGCCCATTGTCACATCATTATCTTACAATAGTAGATCTCTTAGGTACTCATTCGACAGTCCATAATTCATACCGTTCAGTGTGATCTGCCAGAAATTCACTCAGCTCTTCAAGTGATATGTTTGCAAATAGAGGACACATCGTGAAGTTAATGTACCGAAAACGAGCTTACACGCCACGCTTTGAATTATGATATACGCTCTAGATACGTTTGAACAGCTATGCTAATTAAAGAGGAAGGCAGCTTGAATTGTAATGTACTTGACCGGACCGCCCATCATTTCCTCGCTGAGTGTGTCCAGCATGTAGAATCTTGACAACGTCTTGACTTTTTTCTTCAGACACCTTAACTGAAGTTCGACTTTTTAGCGCTGAGACAGGAGTACATTGCCATCCAGCATGCATACGTTGCCTGATCAGTAAAAACGTTGACTACTAGCCACGATGGTATGGGACAGAGCTCCTGCTTGGTCAGCCTACACGACAACAGTATGGAGCTCAATTTAATTTCACTTACTGCTCATATTTCATCTATCTTGATAGGCGGGTTTGAAAACCAAATTCATCTATCCATAATATTTTCAATTCTCACCAGTTTACTGATAATTACATTAAATTCCGTTTGACTTGTTTACCGCATAAATAACTTGTTGATGATGGGAATTCGCGATTGTTGTACTTCCACTTCAACAACAAAGAAAACACGCAAAGTATCACTTTTTGAACTCACTCTATTCCATTTTCCTTCTATACATTCTGTTTCGTTTTTCCTTGTTTCGAAATCTGACGTAAATTAATATTAATTTTGTAGCCCTTCCATTATGTTACTTGTTGGTTCACATTAGGCTTGATTTACTCCTATCCCGGTTCCGGCACAACATGTAGTGGGAAACAAAACACACAGAATAAGATCAGAATTATTTTATTGTTTCGGGATGATGCAGCCTCAGATTGTACAAATGCTGTTGTCAGTTGTTGACTATACTAGACAGTTAATGATCTGTGCGTTCGATTGTTGAGTTCCTGGCGATTTCGTTGATCAGTCCATTTGAGGATTGTGGAAAAATAGATACTCAGCCTGCAAGAAGAACAAGAAAGTAGCGACAGGTCAGTGTGTTCAAATAAAACGTTAAAATGTGACATCGTTTAGGTAACTTTCAGCATGTCAAGGGACCTTTCTCAACTCTCATCGCAAACTACTTGGGACCCTGTTCATGATTTGAATGAAACAGTGATCAGAGGAAATTTTCGGTTGTGGAGACCTGAACACATCTCGCATATGTTTCTTCACTCAGGTGAACGTCTTAAAATGAGTGCACATGAGTGTCACTCAACCAAAAATGTCTGCTATAAGTAATACACAAAATGAGTTGAATTCTCGACCTAAACCATAATTGAGGGGCTTTACGCAGAGTTCCAGAACCCAAAATACCTTGATAATGTTCAAGCATGGTTAATAGTCAGATTTTGGGAAATCGTTTTCTGAACATGACTACGTTGTCAACATATTTTCATGGATTGACCTGAAAAACCTGAAAATATATTATGTTGGTGAGCATATTTTATGTGTTCAGTGCTCTATACTCAGTTCACAAAACACGTAGGGTAATTAATTTACTGACAAACTCAATGAACTCTCTTACTAGCAAGAAATGCTATGCATCTAAGCAATCTGTCCTTGAGTTGCAACAGATATGGTGCTTGGACTCTTCCATATGATTCTGTTTCACGTATCTTACTCGGCGTGGATACATTTGAAACAGTGCGTGATCAAATCCATAATCATTATTTCATCTCCTTCTTACTTCGTGAATGTTACAAGGTGAAAGTGTTTGATGTCAATTTGAGAAGAGAAATCACAAACCGACAACCATCTATGCGAGAAAAGATGTAGTTAGGTACATTCTGTCAGCTTTTAACCCATACGTGGTTTGATCCCATTCGAAGTACCGTGTCACATGTAGACTGGACACAGTTAGCCTGCCCAAGCATACAGAACCAGTCGTGTTTGTCGGAACTCGGACATGCTATAGTGTTACTACAAAACAATCTACCAGTTTCCTAAAGATGTACGGTTAATAACAATGCACACACTGCTCGGTAAAACATTTTCATTCCCTTTTTATCTGAACATGAATAAAAACGTCTCAACCGCAATTTTCCGTTTAATGTCAAGCCACTTTGTTTTTAGATTGTGACAGATATTTTCAATCCGTTGTTCACGTAGTCCTCGATATAAGGAGAGCATATAACGTGGTGAAGTCCTCAGCGGGACTAAGCTTCAAACGCTGTGACGTTCGTTAGCTGTACGACCTAACCTATCACGGACTCGTGTAATCGGATACAAGTTTGCCGATGCCGGTAAACGTGCACACTCCAGCAGTCCTTTGTTCTCTGAAACGCGCTTGATATTGCATTTTCCCTTTGAAAAATGCAGTCGATTATCAACCGCTATCAAAAGATGGTTTTACAATGGACTTGCATACAGTCCACTGTCTACCGTGTTCCTTAGCATTACTAATTCAGTTGATGCTTCATAGATTAACAGTTATCTTTCGAACGCGATGGACAAACACGTTTGGAGTTGATTTTAATCAGTAATCATTTTTCGCTAGATTCGTTCACTACCACCTCGTGTTTGGCGTTGGACTTGTTGCTCTAGCTCATCGTCGAAAAATCAAGCACATTGTTATATAGAGCAATGGAAAGTATTTTCAACTCAAAGTGTAAATGTAGCTGGTTGAACTTATCATGAAGAGATATTGAAGCAGTACAGGATGTGGCTTTGTCATAGTTTGTCCAGCTCTGACTGATTGTTTCAGGTGTCTTCACCAAGTTCCTCTTTCACTTTCCATGTCTGTGGTATCCAGCCGATGTGATTTCTGATGCCTTAGTGGCTTCCATCTGTCACCCATTTATCTTTTATGAAAATCTTCGTAGCTAACAACTTTAGTTTATCAATCGACATGATTTGCACCTGTCCCCTGGATGAAGTGATCGTTCAGTGTTCCAGTGTTTCACTTGACGAATTTCTGTTTATCCGCATACCGAACTATCGCGTTGACACACGGTTGAGACGGGATCACAGAGTAAATTGATAAGTTCCAGAAGAGTTCGCAAAAAAAACAGCTGCCTGCCGCGGGAGATGAAAATACCGCCTGTCTGATACTGCGATTTTTTAAAATAAAGCCATTACACGCTAATATGATCGTTGTAAGCATTTGGAGACTTCTCAGTTCATCTACTAGTGTCCCCAAGAATAGAGCATTTTCCTGAAGTCATCATAATATGATGGATGACCAAATGGGAGGCGTGATTATTCCAACACGGTGTGAAGTATTTAGATGCGGTGATGAGATATGATCAAAACCCACGACGGGTGAAATGCAAACACCACGAAAGATCGAACGAGTCGTCGCTCAACGAAATCGGACACTTGAAGAGGAATGGCAGGTAAAAACTCACGACCGAAGGCGTCATCCACACACAAATCCATGTAGAAGTACACACGGGGTGTAAGTGGACACCACCGCTGCTTTGTGGACTGGAATTCTGGTTCGTAAATGGGAGTACGTGCGCGACGTTGGAACGTGCGAGTTGGACAATAAAAATCTTGCTTTATCGAACAATTTTTCTTTACAGTAAGGCAACCTAGTGTTATGAGACATTCGTTCCACTCTAACACCAAACAAGTTTTCGACATCTTTGATAAGTGAAAGACATAACAGGCTTGATAACTTTCGTGCTCCTTCTGATAACAAGTTGTTCTTTACTCTTCGAAATGTATTCGATATTAATTTACAACTACACAATGTCAGCCACTTACATCACTAACCACATAGGTTGTTTTAAAACATACTTGTGTAGATTCCTCGGTTAATCGGATTTCATATGAGTACCGAATCTCCAACCACACATTTTTGAAAGTATTCCTTACCTTGTGTCGCGCGAGTGAGATCACGGTTGACTGAATCATTTCATACACTCGTATAAGATTATATACAGTCCATAAAAATGGCCTTTATTTATGATTTTTGTTCTTTACTGGAACTCATCGTAGGCGCTTGGAACGTATTCCGATCTGGTACTTTTCCCGAACAAACGTAGTCAACCCGATGAATAAGTACCTGACATGTTATCGTCAAGGGATTTCCCCCAAACTATACTAGTGTGTCATTCGCTTCTCCTAAGTACATCTCTTCTTAGGTAGCCTTATTCTCTGTTTAATAGGTTTTGTCTTAAGGCCACTGTTGTGTTCAATCGAATGCAAGTGAACCATGCAGTTGGCCAATCAGATTGCTCTGACCTTCAAGCGATCTATGACACTTGCGGGTAGCGGCTGCCCGTGCTGTGTGGACTGAGAGTTTTCCGTAACGTATCGTGAATCGGTTGTTCTAATAAAACGTACTCACTACTGGTACCTTCCGTCGTTCTTGAATACAACAACCACGTATCATCTACCCTTGAATGCAGCTTGAGTAGGACTCAACATTTGGGCAAAGTCGTGTTTACTGTACTTGTTCGAAATTTATTGAAGGCCTGCCGCTGAATTTTTCCACTTAAGGTGAATTACCAACCTGCAGAGGTCTCCAAATCTATGGACAGTTTCCCATATACATCATTTCAAGAGGAATTGGCAAACTTCAAACTTATCGCCAAGAAGTAGCATGAATTCTGCAAGGGATATTCTTGCGACACGAAACTGACAGGTGCTCGTAACTTTTGGACAAAGTCTGCCGATGCTGGATTGGTCTTCAGTATCATTTACCTTGAATGCTTCAAATACTTTAGCAATGTTGGTCACTCTATCCTTTCAAGGAACCTCCATAATTATACCTACAACTAACGTTTACTCAAAGGGTATGAAGATTATCTGACCGTTAGTAGAGTCAGCTTCAAAGTGAACGGACACCTATCAAGATGGTTTCCTGCCAACAACCGAGCTCCGCAACTATCCTTCTTAGGACCCTTGTTCATCATTCAGCTGATTTATACAAACGACATAAGAATTTAGCGTATTGTAAAGAGCCTACAGACCGATTCAAACTGTTTAACTCAGTGGTCCATAGAACATAACGTGCAGTTCAATGTTCAAAAAATGCATAATCATCTGCGTTCGCCATCGAACTTGTGCCGACTACTACGTTGATGTCAATAAACTATTTATATCAGTATTCGGATAAGACTCAGTAACCCTGGCGACAGTCATTTGAGGTCTGTCTACAAATTGTGTAAACATGTCTGAAAAATGCAAGTGACCTTGAATCTCTTAGGAAGAATTGGTTGAGCTTCCTAACCTGAAGTCTTTCTCACTATATTCTCCCCGCTATCCGTACACAGCATATGCAAACATGCAGGCCTACCGTTCCTATGTCAGAAGTGATTGGGCAACCACTGAAAGTGTTCAGAATTCAACTACTAGAAGAATCATGGTGTTTAGGAAATTCCTCTACATAGAAACTAGTGGAATTAGATCATCGCTGATTGATGTATAGACAATTCAGAAAAGATCTAATTGTGACCTACAAACACATCCAAGAACATTCGTTGGCACACCTCCTATCAAACAAGGATGAATGTCTATGGAGTCATTCCTTGAAAGTGGTACATAAAATAGACAATTTACCGTGTAAACAGAACAGCTCAACGGTTTGGGTCTGTTCAGGTCGGACCACACGATTCAGCTATTTGGTTACTGGTGAATAGGTTGCCAGATTAAAATTTTTATTCGATAAGCAAATACATGAGGAACTGTTAGGGAGTCCATTTTTCATTCCAAAACCTGTCCAGAGCAGTCGAGAGGTAACGTTCGCCTTTTTTTTTACCTGTTCGGGCTTTATTCCGCTATGCTCATTAGTGGCTTAGTGACTTTAACTGCTATTTTCGGTAACTGTCCTTCGATTTTCTGATTCGAGAATGTTTGTAGGTCGCTACGCTCCATGTAAGTACCTTGTAACCTCCTCCTTGTTGTTGTTGGAGCGGAACAAGCTACCTTTTTTTTCACTCTTCTTTTGGTTTGGATAGTCGCGTTGTTTTCGGGACTGAAATTCTCCGTCTCAATTATTACGAGGAGAATCCGATTTCTGTCAACGCATTACTACACCCTGGGAGAACCAGCATATCCTTTCAAGGCTTTACAATAGGGGCAACCTACACTACAAGTTTGATAACCATCCTCCTGGTCCAGCCTCAAAGGTCATTTATCGCGCATGTCCGGTGGGACGGTGTCCAAGTGTGTTTTAGTATTTGTTATTAATATGACTACTTGCTAGCCACTTCGTTGAGGTTTCTTTTTATTCACCTCTATTTACTTTTTCTTTACACTTGTAGTTTCTCTACCATAATTCTTTCGCGAATAACACTGAGTCAGGAGCATGTAAGTAAAGATACTCCCATCTTCTATAACAAGTTATGCACCTATGAACGATCGTACTTTCTTCCAGATTGCCAACGCAGCTGAAATCAACTCATCTAATTCATAAGCGCGAATGAGTGACTATGGTCACTGGTTGGTCATAATGGACTACCGTCAAGCTGAGTCGCACAGGGAGGTGAACTAGTTGTGAACGATGAGGTTCTAAAAGGATACAGTAGGCAAAATGGCTGCTTTGGTGGAGTGGAGATACAGGAATAACGGTTCACTGGTGAGTATTTCTGGTAACGAGTTTATTTTCCAGTTGAAAATCATCCGCGCTTTATTACGGCCTTCGAATTCAAATATGACAATTCGGTCGTGCCTAGTGCGATGTTAATGATGCACTGATCAATACGGTTGCCTCATGGAAGCATGGCCGAAGTTCCATTCCTGGCCGTGGCAAGAATATACACTAATGGCGAGTTTTAACAAGAACAAAACTTGATTCTAGTGTTTTTTTATCGAAAGAGGTTGGTTAGAAATTCTATGAGAATGTAACAGCTGCGACCAAGTGCGAGTGATGTTCAACTTGAAATTAACCAACTCCCCCATCACTCATCATTTACGAGCTTACTGTTTCCATTCGCTAGGTATGACCAAAGTACCCTTCTCTGCTAGATTTATGAGAATACTCATATTCACACACTGTTTATTTCATATATTCGTTCGCCGCTAATTCCATTTTAGAGGAAATTGTCCAACAGTCTAATTACTTGAAAGCTGAGAAGAAGTTTGTTAACAGATCTGTTTCATTTTCTAAAATGAAAGCGTCCGCAATACAAAAGTGACTGACTGAGTTGTATAGCAGAAATTAATGTCACCAATTCCTGTATACACGCAATCCTTCGGTGGCTGATCGTAATGAAACAAAGTAACAATAGAATGCTGGCTTTTTCATATTGTAAGTGATCTTAAAAATCTTAGTATTCAAGTACCGCTGAGGCAGTTTGTTGACAAACCACCAACGTTTTTGAGGGATAAAAGTCCGTCAACGTTGGTTTTTGTCCTCACGAAAACCACTGACATTGTATGCGGTTTGGTTTGCCAACAGCCACTAGGCTCGAGCGATCATGTCGTCGTACTGTTTTGATACTGTGTTATCAGGGTTTAATACGGCGATCAACTTCATTCTATTAACATCTGGAAGGCCATCTTCGGTGCTTTAAAGACCACTGCAATCTACCGGTCGTTCCTGAACATGAACAGGAACTTGTTGACTGAAAAGTAACTTGTATTCAGAAGGTAATAATACCAACAAAAATATTTATAACATGTGAGTGACGGTGTACCGAATGCAAATGAATAACAAAACTATACAACAAAACGTTTGGACTTATCAAGATCTCGAGAGTACAGTGGAAGGTTTTGGGGTGTGACAGACAGATGAGTTGATGTGAGAGCAGTTCTTGACATGTAATTCATTTGTTTGATGACGCTGTACAAGTTTTGGGGTCGACAGTCTCCATTGTGGGACCGTGTACTGTTTAACTCTTGTGGCAGCCGCGAGGATGATTATTTTGGTCAACTTGCTGTGCAATATTGAATAGCCATTTCTCTTGATGTGTTTCATGGAGATATGTGACAAAACTCAAGTAGACGTTGTGGCACTATTCGTGGTCACGAGCCATACCGAACAATGAATAAGGTGTTGGTAGCACCGACATTAACATTGCTGACGGAGTTAGATTCACTGACAAGGTTGGGGGGTCACTGTCGAGCGTTTGGCGGGGTCACCGTCGGATAAGCGGTATAATTATTTTCCAATATCCCTTAAACTGTGGGGCAAAAGGTCATCAACGTCGCGACATGTTGCATACGACCTGAACACACACTTAAGAAGTTCAATATCGTCATTAAAGAACATATACGGACGAACACATTGGAGGTGTGTTGATAGGCTAGCCTTGATGGTTCAGTTGAATGAACAGCGACATGTCGGTTTCGGACAAATTCTATAGACGCTGCGGAGACTGCCTGGCAGAAGCTTCCTAATCACAACGTGTCTCTTTTTGCACTATACATACCCCTGTCAAGCGTTAAACGCATCAACCAAACACCCTCATGGATTGATCAAGAGGGTGTGAATGCGGTCCGAAAGCCGGCGCGTGTTTGGAGAATAAATATAGGCGCCCCCCGGATTACCACATTCGATGTTTACAGGGTAGTTCGAAGCGCGTGCAATCAGTTTCGCAGAGCGGCCACTTTACGGTATGAAAAGGAGATAGTTGACACTGCTTCCGTTAATATGATGAGCTTATTCAGGTACATAACATGTCATGGAAGGCACCGTACCTTGATGCCTACGCTCGTGGATCAGGTTGAAAATCCTATTCACTTTGATTTCGACAAGGCGTGCTTACTTAAGGACCAGTATGTTAACACATTTATGTTGGAATCTCTCACGCCATCCAGGGGAATAAAGGCGAAAATCGGGCAGTGCCTGTCTTACAGAATGTGGAGATCTCTGGGATTAATACTTATAGAATTCTGAGGGAGCTGAACACCACAAAAGTCGCTGGGCCTGATGGGAAAACATCAAAGCTGGTTTGTGAAATTGCGGTGGTTTTTTGCGGACTGCTTACTCTGGTCTTTCGGAAGTTCATTGAGGATGGGATCCTCCTCGTGGAGTGACTTGAGGCAGTCGTGTGTCCCATGTTTAAAAAGGGGATCAGGACGATAACTCCTATCTATCAACCTGTTAGCCTGACTAGTACCGTAGTGCAACTTCTATAGACGTTGGCAAGAGATGAAGCTGAAGTTGATCCAACCCATATTGGGTTCCATAGTCCAGTTTAGCACGGATTCAGGCGCGAGCATTCTCACCACACAAATATTTTTACTGCAAAGAAGAAATGGGCGGGGACGGTGGATCAGAGTCATGCCACAGTTGTGATATTTATTTACTCTAGTAAGTCTTTTGATAAAGTAGATGATTAGACGCTGTGCATGAAACCACACCCTTTTGGACTGGATAGGATGATCGTACGGTTGATATCTGCGTTTCTCGTGGTATAGGGCAGTGTGCTCGTGTAGGAACAAGTATTTTTCCTCGATATGTTGTAGTGAGCGGGGTGCTAGAAAGGTCGGCTCTGGGACCTCCTCTCTACTCGCTTTACATTAATCAGCTTCCTGATCTACCGGAATTTTCTTTACTGGTGTTTGTGGATAACCTCATCATGTGGCAGATGGTGGGTTATGCAGGAAGACCGGGAGCCCTATTGAGGGTCTTGAACCAGTTTTGGATGTAATCAGCAGAATGGCTGCTACCAATACACCGTGACAAATGCACAGTATTACGCATTGGTTCTGCTGTCACTACCACACTCACGTAAATAATAGGAAAAACGAAACTATCTGGTGTGAATCGGCAGGCGGATTTCGGTTTTATAATCTCCGGCCACCTCAAGACCAGAAGCCAACGACATCAGGCTACCAACAATGGTTTCTGTGTACTGTTTATGGGTTTATGAGATCTTACCTTGAATATTGCGTCCAGGTGAACCCGCCAAGTCTAATATGTGATAAAGTACCACAAGAGCGGACGGTGCTTGTGGAAACTCACCTGCTGCGCAGTTTGAAAAGTCTATCATACTCACGAAGACCTGACAGACTGGACAGCTCCGTGGGAACCTGATCCTTACCTACCGTATGTTAACATGTCACATTACTTCTGATATCCCCGGTATATTAATGCGGACACGGCTGCAGACTCTTCATGAATACTCACCACAGTTAAAGAAACCACGGCATAACCACGTAAGAGTTAAATCTCATCTGGTTCGACGCGTCACGGATCATTAGAATGCTCTGTCGAAGAACGTAATGTCCGCACAGTCGGTTGGAGACCTCAAGCTTAAGTTTGATACCCTTGGGGTGTAATTTACTCTTTTTCCTTACGTCTGATATTCCTTAACTCTAGATCTGTGTTATGTACTAATTACTTGCCATGTTTCCTTTCACGCTTTCATCACTGACCCTGACCAATAACCTCATCCAGCCTCATAGACCGCCTCCTTCATACTAATTTATTTTATTTTTATCACGTTATTATTACAGCAGGGACCTTGGTGTCAGTCGCGTAAACTTTACTGATTGGCCCGCAGTTGTATTCATGAATACAAGCCTAGTTGGCTTAGTTTTGCTTAGCTATATCCAATTCCTACTTCGGTTCCAACAACGTCCGTCCGTAGGAATAACCACGGGAAACACTACTGAAGTTCCGGTTCCAGTTGAAAAAATAATCTGCGGAAGAATTATTTTGTACATCTTGGTCAAACCTTAACAACTAAGTGTGTATAGTTTTTCTTTCGTTTGTACCGTAATGATGAATCCGTAAGTTACTACATACAGTTTGGGTATATTAATGCCCCTCCTGCCCGTACTTTCATCTCGAAACCAGAACTCGCTTATTTTTTCATGGTTATATGGTAGGTGAGCCTCGGCGTCAGCCAGTGATGTGTTGCTGTCGATAAAGATGGTTTATTGTTATCTTGTCTTGTTTATTTCTCACTGGACTGGGACCACAAAATAAGGCTAGTCAATTAATGTGTTTTACTGAGGTGCCAGACAGCAGCTGCGTCACACTTTTCCTCACACACACACACAGACAGATATGCTGGCTTACACCAGCACTGAACAATAAACATCGGGAAGTAGTCATTTGAGAAGATGGCCAGTGAAATGGTCGCATGCGAAGAAATCAAAGAGTAACACGATTGTTAATTGTTTTTAATTGATTATCTGTCAAGTAAGGTATCAGAAACTAAAATTTCCTTGCTCCTGCATATTATTAACGCGATATTACAGTTTTATTCAAAGTATGTCATGGGCTCGTTGTTTATTTCAGTACACTGGATATTCTATTCACAATCGAATAGAATGAATATCGTTTTCCGACATGTTGCTGGTGAGTAGTTGGTTGATATAAACTGAACGACACACATAAGTGATTGTAGCTAGTGTGTTCTCATGGACCTTTCAGTCGGGCTCTTTCAAAAAGTAGCACAACACTCAGGTGTCGTTCATGTTTTAGCTAATCCTTGTCACGACTGGGACTAGAACTCCGACCACGCCTTCATGAGGCAACTTTGTTGACCACCGCGCCTTCATGAGACAGCTTTGCTGACCACGACGACACCGACTTCACATAAAGCATGCCCGAATTATCATATGCAAACGTTCGGCAGAGTTTGCTTGTGAGCAACACTCAGCTTTTCCGATCGCCCGGGGAGAAGGTATAGCGACTATTCTGTTAACGCCAGTCGATGACATCACGACTGGGGCTTCTCAACAAGTTGGGGTCACAACAACCACTAACTTATTGAGCGATATTTTAAATACAAACGAATAGTAGGAAATATTCACTAATCACCAATTCTAACATGAAAGAACGTTGAGTATAGTACTTTTTTGAAAGGGGTTGGTTGGAAATTCTATGAGAATGTGACACCTGTGATCAGTTTTGAGTGATGTTCAACTCGTATTTCGACGCATCTGCAGTGGGGCACCAACTTGCAGGAAATTGGTGTCATAATTGCGTAGACGACTAACTAGTGACTTACGAGAAAATCAATAGGGTCTTCCGGTCTCTTGCGAACACATTCAGTGAGACCTTGAGCAAGTATGGGCATCACATGCTTCCGCAAATACGCACGCAGTGGTTCAGCTTCCTTGTGTAACATATCCGTTTCCTCCTTTAACACGGCCTCCTGTTTGGCGAGCTGAAATAGTGTTTACAGGAACAATATCAATCAGTTATGCTTTCAAAGTTACCGTGTATGTAAGCGCTCATACACCCACTGCATTTTGAAGTTATGTGAGATTGTGCAGTTAGCTGGAATAACTTGGATTTACAAAGATGATTTTGACAATAACAATAACAGTGGTGTTAATAGTAACAGAAACTGCATCAGCGGTGGCGGCGGCGGAGATGTAGGGAACGAAATGGAGGCGCGTATTTCCAAGGTTAGAGCGATGTTTACTAATCTGAAGCATCTGTGGCGACAGAGAGTTATCTCTCTGAAGCTTAAGGGTCGCGTATATCAGAAAACACTGAGGGTTGTATTACTTTACGGCAGCGAAACCTTGCCGCTCAGAGGAGAGGACGTGGACCGTCTTCTGGTATTTGACCACAGATGTCTGCGTTCAGTCGCTCGAATCGGATGACACCATCGAGGGAATAACAAGGAGGTTAGCAAGCGGGTGTTTAGCATTGATTGTCAAACGCGTTCGTTCGTTCAATCCATACACCTGCACAGACTTAGATGGTTGGGTCGTGTACTAAGAGTGCCAGCTAGTCGTCTGCCACATCGAGCACTGTTTGCCGACGCTGCGGTCGACTAGCACAAGGTGCGAGGTGGACAGGTGATGACCTGGCATAGGCAAATGAAATCGTTCACGAAGGGGTTGGCTACTGTAGGTCGGGTTTGTCTCCCGGGGTGGGGCCATCGCGACTCACAGAGTCGGTGGCTTGAGACGTTAGGTTAGATGACGGCTAACCGAGCTCAGTGGCGTGAACGTTGACGTTTTTTGGCCGAGTTGTTTGTGAAGTGAGTGTATTTAATCGAATGGGGCAGTGAAAGCCGTAAGGAAGCTGTTTTGCTGATGATGCCTTACTTTCACTTACAACTTGATTGTGTGTTTGCGAGGTGTAGTCATCTTGATGTTGTATGTTTGGATGTAAACGTAGGTATTCTTTAGTGATCAGGTCCCTTCCCTTTTCCCTTTTCTGTTCTCTCTTCCTATATAGGGTTTGCTTTTTTCTTCTCCGTGGTTGTGTGTCAGTTAAGCATCAGTGTGAACCACTGATGTATTGCTGTCTATGATAATGGTAGTGCTAATGAACAGAACACTACTTACATTCACCGTTTTTACATCATCATCATAACAACCATGAGCATGACCAAAAGGTACTGTGACTCGGGCCGCCGTTCACCTCAACAGTGACGTGGAATATCCTAGAAGAAAACGTTACTAAGAAGAGTGAAAATTATTGAGAAAAGACTAAGAGGAAGAAGCGGAAATGGAATGGATACAGGTAAGCCATTGACTGCGACACATCGCCATCTCGGATAGCGTCTTTAACCAGCGGTTTGAGTGATCACGAGGACCCTATCCAGGCAGGC